>JAKGGE010002206.1:70000-85769 GCA_023748175.1 Hoolock leuconedys | reverse complement strand
AGAGTGGCCTGAGGGAAACTAAAACCATTACCTTTCAATTTTAAATAAAATTTTCTCCTGGTTGAAGCCTCATTTCTTCCAATTCAGTTCAATTCTCAGATTGAGGCCTATGGACTTAGGCTACAATTGGGATGTCCTCCTCAATATTAATTTTCTTGAGCTGTGTTTGCCTCGTGATCATGAGCCAAGGGAGTGCATATGCAATTTTGTGGTGGTGTGAGCCTGACACATTTGCTGGTCAGGTAGCTGTAGGCTAAAACTCTGATGTGCTACTTTCAGCCAATGGACAGTTTTTGCTGAGTTCCCCTTAATCTTCTGAGTCTCAGTTTGCTTAAAAGAAAAATGGTATTTTTGTTTTCACCCTATTGCTTGCCATATATACTTACAAATAATCTAAGTCAACTTAAAGTAATGCTATGATGCTTCATGGGTCATGCAGGTATTTTAAAAACAAAATTCCTAATTCCTTTCTTATCACCCTTTAAAACATTGCTATCATTCATTTGATGTATTCATAGCAATACTCATCCAATCTATTATTGCTGTTTTTCTTATCTTGACAGACGGTTATATGAATTAAGAATAAACATAATAAAATATTTTATCTTCATTTATTCCTTCTCTAACTTCCTTCCTTTGTGTAGATATGTCTCTAACCTTTGTGGCTTTTTTCTTCTTTCTGAAGAACTTCTTTTAACCTTTCATGGAAGACAAAATTACCGGCAACAAATTCCCTCAATTTTTGTTTGTCAAGGAAGTCTTTATTTCTCCTTCACGTTTGAAGGGTAATTCTACAGAATTCTAGGTGACAGGGTTCTTTTTCCTCTAACACTAAATATGTCAGCTGCATGCTGTTCTTGCTTGCATGGTTTATGAAGAAAAGTCTAATGTAATACTCACCCTTGGTCTCTAAGATAAGGTGTTTTCTTTCTCTAGCTACTCTCAAGATGTTCTTTGGTCTTTGATTTTCTACACTTTCAATATTATATGTTGTGATGCTTAATTGTATTTGTAAATTTGGCTGGGCTGTGGTGCCCAGATATTTGGTAAAATATTATTCTGATGTTTCTGTGAAGGTGTTTTTTGATGAAATGAGACATTGAAATCAGTGGACTTTGAGTAAAGCAGATGACCCTCCATAGTGTGAGTTGGCCTCATCTAGTCAGGTGAAGGCCTTAACAAGTATAAAACCTGACCTCCCCCTAACAAGGAGGAATTCTGCCAGCAGATTCCCTTTAGACTTGAACTGCAACTCTCTCCCCTGAGTCTCCAGCCTGCTCGCCTACCTCATCAGATTTGGTCTCACCAAGCATCCACAATTATATAAGCCAATTCCTTAAAATCAATCTCTCTTTCTCCCTCTCTGTCTCTGTCTCTCTCTCCTCTCTCTCTCTCTCTCCTCTCTCTTCATCATCATCTCTATCTACTATTATGAAAAGTGGCAGGTAAAGAAGATAGGGAAAAGAAAACAAATCATGTAATTGACTGTCGTATGGAAATATTTGATGTAGAAAATTATAATTTAAAATGTATAAACCAAATATTAGAAGTGTGTCTAGTTCAAAGGGGAAAAAACTATCAAAAACATTTTAGTGCAATATTAAACATGACCTATACAACCCTTCCTAAATGCCAAAGGCACACACAGACAAACACACACACTATCCAAGAATACAAATAACTAGAACAAAGAAATGTAGTAAATACAATCCGCTACATATGGTAAACATAGCCTACAACGTGGAAGGGTTTAGAAAATAAACACGGAAATAAAAATGTTTTTATTAATTCGCATCATTACCTACCAAAACCAATCAACATAATAAAAGATTATAACACTGAATGTAAAAAGCAATTCACCTGTCCAAAGTTAACTTTGGACAAAAATTAAAACCCAGGCAGGAAATGTTTTTTTTTTCAACAACAGAAACTAGCAAAAACAAGGATATAGTAAAAACTGAGATAGAAAATTTCCAGTGTAGAGATATGAATATAAAAATTGACACAGGCAGGGATGATTAGTGAATGATAAAATATTTAGAGGATGATCATTAGAATACAGGACATTTATATTTTAAAAACCACTTTCCCAATTACTTCATTAAAACTAAGTTGTCTCTAAAAGGGACAGGTCTCCTAGATTCCTCCTTAACCAACTGACCAGTCCTAGTATCACGATAATGGTCATAGACAAACTGGACCTTCTCTGCCTGCAGATGGGCTGAGGTAGGAAACTCTCAGTAATGACTCTGCTGTGTTCCTGGCAAAACGTTTAGGCTGAATTTAATCATGAGGACATTTTTGGACAACTTCAGAATGTAGAACATTGAGCCAGACAGCTGACCTGTCCTCTACAAACAAGTCCATGTCCCTACCATCAATGACAACAACAAAAAGATGAGGAGACACTTTGGGTTCAAAATAACTAAAGAAATGTAGCTACATTATCTTTTTACTTTTTTTGAACCCAAAATGTCTTTTCTCCTCTTTATTGTGTGATTCGTGGTGACATGGACTGTCTGAAGGAGACAGGTCATTGTCCTGCTCAGTATTCTACATTCTGCAGTCGTCTGTCTGGTGATTACCTCCTATGAAACTCAAGCTAAGCATTTTTAGCAAGAACATAGCATTGTTCATATTCTGTACCGGCAGAGTCCCATGTGACATGCTGTCTCCTGCCAGCAGCTCCTGACTCCTGTTCTCTACAGGATGGAAGCTGAGAGGAGTAGGGCTAAAGCCTCTCAATGCTGTTTGCCCATCTGGCTTTGGTCTTCCTAAGTATTGATATCAAGTGGAGGCTGAAGGACTGTGGCTTCTCTAACCAAAGGAGCCCAGTGGGTTAACAATTGTCAAGAGCAGTCAGTGGTTCTGAAATACAATCCTCAGCCACGGATCCCTCCTGTGTTGTGTTGAGCTTTCAATTGCTTTGCTCTTTTAGTTTTTTTCATCAAATGAAAATGCTTTTTGTGACATCCGTTCTTTCTTTTCATTGTTCCAGCAGCATTTAGTATCTGTAGGAGACAGAGAAGGAAAGATCAAATGGGCATCTTTGTCAGGTCCTGCTGATGGCTGAGTCTAGAGGGACTGTTAAGTGGTGATAGCCCAGGGGCAAACTGAGCTCCTGCTAGGAGGATGAGCTGAAGGGTGAGCGTCAGGCTGGGTGAAGAGGCAAGTGCCATCCACAAGTGAAAAATAAACACCCTGAACTTCCAGTCAGCTTGAGGTGAAGGATATAGGGACCCTAGCTCTGCCCAACCAGCAGCCCCTTTCCTCCTGATCCCCAGTGTCTGGAGCAGAGTAATGACTTTTCACACCTCTCAGTGAGGATGTTCTCAGCATCAACCATGAAAACTCAGAAACAGAAGGCTGCAGAAGGAAAGGACCTTTTGCAGAGAAACCCACTCCCTTACCACTCCATGTCCCCGTCTCTTAGGGAAGGGTGCGCAGGGCCATGGGAAGAACCCTGGATGTGAGATACAGGAAGGACCTCAGACCACAAGCACATCCAGTTCTGCCTTTTACAACAGAGAAGCAGTGATGCCACAGGGCTGACTTAACTAAAGCCACATGACTTGCAATTGACAACCCTGAAACTAGAAGCCACGCACGAAGTCCCTTTCAATAAGTTGGAGAGAAGGGAGAGTAAATTCTCCAATCTGGATTCTCGACAGTCACTAGAGGTTGCTGGGTCACCTTGGCTAGGATAGGAATGAGCTTTTACAAAGAAATATGATGTCACTGCTGCTTGTTTTGTTGGTTAAAATAAAAAATGAGAAAAAGACAAAAGAAATATTATGTGTTCTTCCAAAAAGGATCAGAAAACAATGAAAAGGAAAGAGTCAAATGGAATTACAAAGGAAGGGTGGTGATTGTAACCATGGCCCAACTTATTATCCCTAACTCCCTGAAGTTGATTCCACATCTGGTTACACCCTAAGGCATTTCTAGAAATATTCTCAATATCTGATCGATAAAACTCTGAAGTAGAAAGCGAAAAGGATTAGTTTGTGTTTTATTACATTCTCCTCTCCCTGTTACATTTTTCCCAAAGCGGTTTGTTGGGAAAGATTTCTTTTTAGAATTTCATGCCAGTGTCAAGGGTAGCATAAAAAAGTATTCATATATCATCTCTTCCTGAGTTTCAGTTTTATTATTATTATTATTCTTTCTTTTTTTTTTTTTTTGAGATGGAGTCTGGCTCTGTCACCCAGGCTGGAGCGTAGTGGTGTGATCTCAGCTCACTGCAACCTCCATCTTCCGGGTTCAAGTGATTCTCCTGCCTCAGCCTCCCGAGGAGCTGGGATTATAGGCACGTGCCATCACGCCCGGCTAATTTTTGTATTTTTGGTAGAGACAGGGTTTCGCCATGTTGGTCAGGCTGGTCTCGAACCCCTGACTTCAGGTGATCCACCCTCCTCGGCCTCCCAAGTGTTGGAATTAGAGGCATGAGCTACCATTCCAGGCCGAGTTTCAGTTTTTACTTATTATTATATTCTGTCTAGTGGAGTGAGACCTACGAGTTCTCTTTGAGGATTTGGCTGAAAGACAAGAATTGAGCAAGGCAGAATTTTTACGTTGCAGTGTTGAACCCATTAATGGGCTATGGAATCAGTGTGTGGAAATGTAAACTGCAGGATTTATTTTACAATTGAAAAGAAGGCTGGGCATGATGGCTCATGCCTAAATCCCAGCTCTTTGGGAGGCCGAGGTGGATGGATCACTTGAGGCCAGAAGTTCGAGACCAGCCTTGCCAACATGGTGAAACCGTGCCTCTACTAAAAAATACAAAAATTAGCCAAGTGTGGTGGCATGCACCTGTAATCCCAGCTACTCAGGAGGCTGAGGCATGAGAATTGTTGAAGCTGCAAGATGGAGGTTGCAGTGAGCCGAGACTGCGCCACTGCATTCCAGCCTGGGTGACAGAGCGAGACTCTGTCTTAAAAATAAAATGCAATAAAATAAAATTGAGAAGAAAATACTAAATCTGAATATGTGTAATATACGAGGTATTGTTTTCTGTATACTAGGTTTCAATATAATGACTATTTCTTATTTTACTTGTACTCAAAATTAAGCAAGTGTGCTTTAAGTAGAGAGACTCCAGGTCTAATCCATCTATTTTATTGTTTTTCTTTTTAATTTTTGTCTATGTTCTACAAATACTACTGTTGAGAGGTGAATACAGATCCCATCAATGTCTGATGGATATTCAGCCTTTTGTGTGGAGTAGCCACACATGTGGTCATCTCCATGTTGAAAACCTGAGGTCAGAGTAGAGCAGTGGTCCTTGTCATCTTCAGTTGTATATTAGAATATCATGGAAGTTTTTTAAAGGTACTGATGCTCAAATCACACCCCAGACCATTTAAGTGAGAATCTCAAGATGTCAGTTCAAGGCATTCATCTTTATTGAAATCTCACCAGGTGCTTATTACATGGTAGCAGGATTTAGAGACAATGAATGAACCAACCTGATTTCCCATCATTTTCTTTCCTATCCTCATTTTTCTCATGATTGCCTTCATTCTCTGTGGCTCTATGGATTTTAGTCTTTCTTCTGACAATTTCAGTTAAATCTCTCACTTGGGCTGGTCTGAGGCAAAGTCTGTCCTGTAGGTAAATAGGTTCTTGTCTATCATCTTGCGTAGACATAAAGCTGACCCTTGGACTCACTTTTCTCAAAGTTAATTCATTAAATGCTCTCTTATTTCTCTGTCCTCAAGATTCACCTGAGTTGTGTTTTAGACTCTAACTGAGCTTGTAGAGGTAAATATGTGAATAAAAAAGGAGAGAGGTGAGAATGCACCTCATGGTCTGTGTAGGTTCAAAGTCCTGCCCTGCCCTCTGCATCTACCATTGGCTGAGGTCCCTTTGGAATGTCATAAATGTTCTCCAGTTAATGTCAGCTAAGTGAGTCCATAAGGAGCAGACACAGTCCCTGGAAACTTCATCCACATAAGGTTGCCCATCTAGAGATGAAGACACACCTGACTCCAGGCTAGTAGGGAACTCTCATCTGTGACCCAGGTTCCAATTTAGTTTTTGATCTGGAGTTCTTAGTGCTCAGTTTTAACACTTCTCATTCCCATGTACAAAGTGAGGGTTACAGTTTGACTTAGTTGTGTCGCTCAAAAGCTGTCCCAAGAGAAAAATCTGTGTGTAAATGACGTATTAAAGCAATGCTTCTGGCAGAAAGGGGCAATGGAGTTTGGGATGCAGAAAGGAAAGGCAAATTACTCAAGCCGTGCGATTCCAGGCAAAGAACCCTGTGTTTAGCAGCTCACACCATGCACTTGGAGGGCGACAAGGAGGCTGGGCTCTCCTGCAGCCGTGAGAGGGACTCTCAGGACAGCAGCAGTGGGAACAGAGCAGAGTTCAGAGAGCAAACGGGCGATGGGGACCAGAAGGACCTGGCAGCGTGGCAGCCCATGGGACACAGAGGTAAGACCAGACAGAGGTGACAGCAGCTGCTGGAGAGAATAAATATGGAAGAGAAAAGCCGTGGGAGAAGGAGCTGTCATCATAGACAGAGAGAAATAAGGAGAGAGTGCAGCTAAGAGCCATAGATGTGATTACCTTTGTACCCTGAGCTTGCAGGCCAGGGAATCTGCATGCCAGTCTCCACTTGCTGAACGGCAGTTTTCTTTTGATCATCTTCGGTTTTAGGACACTTGAGGCATGAATATGGCCAATGACTTGATGCCCATGTATGTTGTCAGCTGAGCCTTCAAGAGCATCACCTTCCAGATGGGGAGGGTTCTTCATTCAAGGGAAGGCTCTAAACCCAGCTCTGAAAATGAAACCACACCCAACAGTGTTCACTGTGGTCCATGATCTTACTGTGACTTTCTCTTCCACCCAAGAGGATCATCAGAGAAGAAAAGTGGCCTTGAATAAGAAAGTCCAAGGGGTAAAGGGAAGCCAGGAAAGACATTTTGGTATTTTCTGTATTGTTGATTTTTCATGCATCACCCAGTAATGACAAGATTGCCAGGAGGAAAAGGTGATCCCAACTGACAAACATATTCAAAAAATTTAGGATTAATAAACACAAATAGCCTCCAGGTAGATAAGGCAAAGGCAAGGAAGTCACACTGGATACAGGCTGTGTTTTGGGAGGGAGGAGATTCTAAAAATCAACATTAAATGAACATATGAGAGAAAAGAATTGGATAGACTAAACACGGGATATTGATGAAATGATCATACAGATACGTATATAGCATATATCTACATTTTATAAAAAATATATGCCAAATGTGCATAATGTATATGATCAATGACATAAATGCATATATTTATATATAAAAATCTTTTGGAAGAAATTATTACATAAGGATGTGGAAGATGTTGAATTAGCATTATAATCACTAACATTATAATCTGGTCCATTGAAATTGGAAAAACATTTTAGAAACTAAGACGAAAGAGAGAAGACATGGTGAGAAACAAATGCCCTATTAGACAGCAAGGAGAAGTCACCAGGTAAAGGAGAATGAAACAAAAGGCATTCACTCTGTCCTCTTGCCTGGAGCCTGGTTAGTGCTCCGGACCCCTGGGAAAGCCAGCAGGTGAGAGTGTCAGAGCCAGTGGGGTGAGTCCTGACTGGGGGTGTGGGACTCCATGGAAAAGCAAAAGAGACGCCAGTGGGAAGAAATCAGTTTAAATACTCAAAGTTATCAGGGCACGTGTCAGGGACTACACATCCCCCGACACTCACTGAGCATCTTCCACGTGTCCTCTCCACGGACCCAGATGGTGCTCCTTATCTCACGTGACCCTCCCTCCTCCTGAGGACGTGGGTCTCCTTATTCCTCAGCTGGGGGCATCGCTTGACAGATGAGCACCAGGCAGCCCCAGGGGCTCCAGGAGGAGATATTGAGTGGGACAGAGAGTAAGGATGAACCCAACCCAGGGTTTTGAGGAAATCTGAGCAGAAGGGGATCCCTGTGAGAAGAAAACTGAGGACATGGCCGTGGACATGAGTGGAGACGATGAACTAAATGGAGTTTCATAAAAGAGACAGATTTATACCCTTTCCATGAGAAGGTTGCCCTTTTATTCTTTTATTTCAAAACGAGGGGAGAAAACAGAGCAAGAAGCTGGGTATGTCAGGAGACTGACTTGTGGGCCCAGGATTTGCACTTTTACTAATGTGCCTAATAGGTTGTTACTGAAGTGCTTGATGGGGGAAAATTGACTTAAAAAGGGATGCTGACAAAGAGGAAGAAAACTGGCAAAAGAGACTTTCTAAGAAAACACAGGAAGAGGGGTCCCTAGAAAGTAGAGATCCTAACAGTTACTCTTCCTCAGTTGAAACAATGCATGTGAAGTCATTTCCTAAGTGCTAACTTACCAGAAAGATAACAGAATTAGATAACATCTATTCATAGATTTATTAAGCAATTTTTACTGAATTAGCCCTTTGGAAATTATCATAATTAATGCTATCAACAATGATTGAATGTAGATATTATTTTTCAGGTCTCTCAGATGACAGAACTGAGATGGAAATGCCAACACTACAAATAACTTGGCCGAGATGAATAATGAGTAAGGGTTAAACCCAGGACCTGAGAGCAGATTTGATCCTAAACCCAGGCTCTTGTTCACCTCTCTGGGTTGGAACATTGTGGATTTCTGCTTGACTCTGAGGGAGCACGAAGAGACCCCATTGCCTCCCTCCCTTCACAGCACCATGACCAGGACACCCGGATTAGAGCTTCCTGGTCCCCTTTCCTTCCCTACCTTGGAAGGGCCATTGGTTCCCAGGATCGGCGTTGGTTGTGAAGCTGCAGGTGGTGGAGGAAACGTCCCACCTGGCTAAGCCATAGCCACAGTCAAACCCTTGATCCAGTTGCAGTCACAGACAATTGGGCACCAGGGTTCTGGGCTCCAGCTGTGCCTGTGAAGTCTCCACCTCTGACAGGTGGTGGCTCAAGTCTCCACTCCAAGGCCTGTGAGGACAGAGCCAGGGTGGAGGCTGAAGGGGCTTCAGTGAGGCATCTCACTTTTTTCCCCTTGTTAATCACGCCCAGAACACCCATCTCTGGCATCTCTTCTGGGGTAAAGCTACCACCCACTGGCCCAGACCTGAAGACAGACATCATGTAAATGGGGTGATGTCACCTTCCTCGATACCTGGGGATGCTGAATGGGAAGGTGCCGCTGAACTGGATGTCCCTGAAGTGAAAAACCCCACTTCGGCGGGGTCTTTGGATTGGCTAACAAGGCCATGCCGATTATTTTGTTATTGCTAATCTCTATCCTGCAGCCTAGAAAGAATGTTCTGGAGAAACTTCAGAGCATAGGAAATGCTATTTTTCTCAACACACAGGAGTATAAGAACAGGGGAGGACTTAGAGCCTCCAGGCTTTGGGAAGGAACCATAGAAAAGGGTTTTGGGACACTGTAGACCAGCAGTCTCCAAACTTTTTTGCCTCGGGGACTGGTTTTGTGGAAGACAATTTTTCCCTGGACCAGGGGTGGGGGACGTGAAAAGAGGGAAGGATCATTTCGGAATGAAACTGTTCCACCTCAGATCATCAGGCATTAATTAGATTCTCATAAGGAGCGCACAACCTAGATCCCTTTCATACACAGTTCACAATAGGGTTTGTGCTTCTATGAGAATCTAATACCTCTGACAGGGAAGTGACGGGGAGACTCAGGCTGGAGATGCTTTCTAAACACCCCGGCCACTCTATCCTGCTGTAATGTGGCCTGAACCTAACAGACCCAGGACGGGTAATGACACAGACTGGAATGTGGCCCCTGCAATAAACCAAATACTACATGAGGCGAACTTTTAAGAGTTCTGGAACATTTTGAATTTCCGTTGCCTATAATGGTTTTACCACCAACCCACACATATACCATCTTGTTGCCATATAGTAGGTGTCCCCAGCCATACGCAATGTTGTAAAGGGACCAGTCCCTTCACGGACACTTAGGGGCCACTGGTATTACAGATCAGTTTGTGTGGTTCTGTAGGGAGGCAACAGCGAGCACAATCCTCATCTTACCCGCTCCTCCAGTGGGGTCCGGGCAGCACCCCCTTATAAAATTATTGCTATTTCCCTGGAGGCCAGTAGTTCCCAATCAGCCTGGGAAGAATAGTAAGACGTTGTCTCTCCTAAAAAGAGAAAGAGAAAGAGAAAGAGAAAGAGAAAGGAAAAGGAAAAAAAAAAAAAAAAAAAAAAAAAAAAAAAAAAAAAAAAAAAAAAAAAAAAAAAAAAAAAAAAAAAAAAAAAAAAAAAAAAAAAAAAAAAAAAAAAAAAAAAAAAAAAAAAAAAAAAAAAAAAAAAAAAAAAAAAAAAAAAAAAAAAAAAAAAAAAAAAAAAAAAAAAAAAAAAAACCAACAACTCAGTTTTGTTTATTTATTTTTCTGTAGTATTTCTGTTCTTCAGTTGATTGACTTCTGCATTGATTTTTGTTTCCTTTCTTCGGTGAAATTTGGATTTATTTTGTTGTTTTTTCTTAGTTAGTTTAGCCAAGTGTTTGTTAATTTTACTTTTTCCAGAAAAACAACTTGGGTGTGAGAGGCCTATGTTGCATCACCACTGGAGGCCAGTAGTTCCCAATCAGCCTGGGAATAATAGTACGACGTTGTCTCTCCTAAAAAGAGAAAGTGAAAGAGAAAGAGAAAGAGAAAGAGAAAGAGAAAGAGAAAGGAAAAGGAAAAAAAAAAAAAAAAAAAAAAAAAACCAACAACTCAGTTTTGTTTATTTATTTTTCTGTAGTATTTCTGTTCTTCAGTTGATTGACTTCTGCATTGATTTTTGTTTCCTTTCTTCGGTGAAATTTGGATTTATTTTGTTGGTTTTTTTCCTGGTTTCTTGAGGTGTAATGTTTATTTGAAGTCTTTCTTCTTTTTTCTTTTTTTTTTTTTGAATGTTTGGAAGAGTTCAGCTGTGAGGCCATTTGGTCCTGGGCTTCTCTTTGTTGGGAGGTTCTTCAGTCCTTTTATTTTGTTGTTTTTTCCTGGTTTCTTGAGGTGTAATGTTTATTTGAAGTCTTTCTTCTTTCTTTCTTTCTTTCTTTCTTTCTTTCTTTCTTTCTTTCTTTCTTTCTTTCTTTCTTCTTTTTTTTTTGAATATTTGGAAGAGTTCAGCTGTGAGGCCATTTGGTCCTGGGCTTCTCTTTGTTGGGAGGTTCTTCAGTCCTTTTATTTTGTTGTTTTTTCCTGGTTTCTTGAGGTGTAATGTTTATTTGAAGTCTTTCTTCTTTCTTTCTTTCTTTCTTTCTTTCTTTCTTTCTTTCTTTCTTTCTTTCTTTCTTTCTTCTTTCTTTCTTTTTTTTTTTTTGAATATTTGGAAGAGTTCAGCTGTGAGGCCATTTGGTCCTGGGCTTCTCTTTGTTGGGAGGTTCTTCAGTCCTTTTATTTGTTATTGGTCATTCAGGCTTTCCGTTTCTTCTTGATTCAATCCTGGTCGGTTGTGTGTTTCTAAGAATTTATCCATTTACTCTAGGTTATCCAATTTGTTGGTATAGAGCTGTTAATAATAGTTTCTTATGATCCTTTTTACTTTTGAGGCTTCTGTTGTAATGCCTCCACTTTCATTTCGGATGTTATTTATTTGTCTTCTCTATGTTTTTCTTAGTTAGTTTAGCCAAGTGTTTGTTAATTTTACTTTTTCCAGAAAAACAACTTGGGTGTGAGAGGCCTGCGTTGCATCACCACTGGAGGCCAGTAGTTCCCAATCAGCCTGGGAAGAATAGTAAGACGTTGTCTCTCCTAAAAAGAGAAAAAAGAGAAAGAAAAGGAAAAGAAAAAAAAAAAAACCAACAACTCAGTTTTATTTTTCTGTAGTATTTCTATTCTTCAGTTGATTGACTTCTGCATTGATTTTTGTTTCCTTTCTTCAGTGAACTTTGGATTTATTTTGTTGTTTTTTTCCTGGTTTCTTGAGGTGTAATGTTTATTTGAAGTCTTTCTTCTTAGGTGTAATGTTTATTTGAAGTCTTTCTTCTTCTTTCTTTCTTTCTTTCTTTCTTTCTTTCTTTCTTTCTTTCTTTCTTTCTTTCTTTCTTTCTTTCTTTCTTTCTTTCTTTCTTTCTTTCTTCTTTTCTTCCTTCTCCCTATCTCCTTCCCAGCCTCTTGTAACCACTAATTTTATATATGATATGACACATGAATTCAATTTTTCTACTTGTTTATTTTTTATATGGTTACAAATATGTCACATCCGTTGCTTGAAAAGAAAATCCTCAATCATTTGTTGAAATATTATGCATTTTAAATATATTACTTTTTCAAGATTGTCAAAAATCTGTTCTCAGTATATGTATTGGTTTATATTTGGACTCTATTTTTCTTAGTTAGTTTAGCCAAGTGTTTGTTAATTTTACTTTTCCAGAAAAACAACTTGGGTGTGAGAGGCCTATGTTGCATCACCACTGGAGGCCAGTAGTTCCCAATCAGCCTGGGAAGAATAGTAAGACGTTGTCTCTCCCAAAAAGAGAAAGAGAAAGGAAAAGAAAAAAAAAAAAAAATCTTTAGTTTCATACCATTGTGGTCAGAAAAGATAATTGATCCGATTGGAATCTTTGTTAATTTGTCAAAGATGTACTTTTCATTATTTTAATTAATGTATAATAGTTGTGCACATTTTGGGGATACACATGATATTTTGATAAACATATACAATTTGTAATGATCAAATCAGTGTAAGTAGTATATCTGTCACCTCAAAACTTTATCTTTTCTTTATGTTAGGAATATCAAATTCCTCTCTTCTAGTTATTTTAAAATATACAAGAAGTTATTTTTGTATATACTATCAAATACTAGAACTTATTCCTTCTATTTAACTATATTTTAGACTATATTTTATATGCATTAACCAATATCTTTTCTTCCTTCTCCCCTATCTCCTTCTCAGCCTATCCCCTATCTCCTCAGCCTCTTGTAACCACTAATTTTTATATATGATATGACACACGAATTCAATTTTTTCTACTTGTTTTTTATATGGTTACAAATATGTCACATCAATTGCTTAAAAAGAAAATCCTCAATCATTTGTTGAAATATTATGTATTTTTAAATACCTTGCTTTTTCTAGGTTGTCAAAAATCTGTTCTCAGTATATGTATTGGTTTATATTTGGACTCTATTTTCTTTTGATCCACTTAATTGATCACATACCAAAGCTCTGTTGTGGCCATTACAACTCTATGATTGTTCTTTAAATCAGGTGGAGTTAGCCCTCCAATTTTGCTCTTCGTTATACAGGCATTTTGGTTATGCTAGTTCATGTTAATTTTAGAATCAGCTGACCATTTTCTACCAACGATGCATGCTGAAATTTTGAGTTGGATTGCATTGAATTCATAGATCAAATTAGGGGAAATGAACATCTCAACAATATTCTTACACATGAACAAACAATATCTTTCCAGTTATTAGGCCTGCACTATGTTCTCTGTGAAATATGCTCTAATTTTCAGTCATATTCATATTTATGGATTTTATACACTTGACATTATTGTAAATGGTATTCCTTTTACATTTAAATTTTGCCATGCAATTGCATAAATACAATTTATTTTTGCGTATTGATCTTATATCCTGCTAGAAACAAATGCTTTTTGGATTCAGGTTTGATCGGCCAGTGGCAATATCTTTGGAAACTTGCATATTTACCGGCATGAAGAATCTTCCTCATTTCAATTGGAGCTTTATCATCAGCCCAAGGGAGAGGAAAGTCCTAACGCATATCAAGTTCTGAGGTTGGGAAGAGTTGTACTTTGTAGATAAATGCATGTGAAATGTTCTGTATGTTTGCCAATAAGTTTTCATTAAGATTACTCATGCAGTTGATAAGGCTGCCCATTTGCACTTGTGTTTAGCTGCAATATTATAGTTGTAAAATTTAGAAGCCAATATTCTCCCTTAGTTTGAAATTTAATATTCACGAATCTACTCCAGCATTATGTAGTGCCAGAAACTTTGGGATAATATGCAATGATATGTCCAGCAAATATGAGTTTGTACCTGATCCTTATTAGTCTTATTTCTAATGTGATCTATTATAAAATGAGAACTTTAAGAGCTTTAAAATAATTAATAATGGCATGCTGAGGAGATTAGTTTGTGGGATATTCAGTAGCCGTAGGAAACAGTAGTTCCTACTCTGTATCTCAAGTGGGAGTCCACTCTTCAGTGTGTCAGCTTCAAGACCCTGATCTGCAGTGGAATTTGCAGCCCCCTGCTGTGTCAGCTTCATTATTTCAAGGGAGGGTGAATGCCTTCAGTTCTTTAGGTCACATTCAACACATGTAGCACATTTTGCTACCTCTTCACTTACTGACCTTTATACCCACTCATGTCAGGCTTGCTCACCTGAGTGATTCACAAGATCACATTCCCAATGCATCAGATCACTGTGTCACAAAAAAAAAAAAAAGCATTTATTTGTCATTATGTATCTCTCCTGAATTTCAACCTTGACAGGCTAACATGGCTCACAAACAGCTTTAAATTTGGTTTCTCAAATGTCTGTCTAATGGTTTACAAAAGTCCAGTTACACAAATGAATTTATCTTACAGTCCGGTTTCTATTGTTCTGTGCTGTGCCTCTGTGAGATAAACCAAGAGTCAGTATATAAAAAGATTTATTCCCACTGATTTATAACCAACCAATAAATAGTATGCCTGTTATATATAGTTCTGTACATTGGGTTGCCAGTCTCCTTCCTTCTTTTGCCTGATTTTTGTTGGAAGTGGAGATGATGTAATGTTATGGGTCACTTCTATTAGCATCCCTGGACTACAGTTCTACCATCTATTTTTTAAGCTGTTTTACCTCGTTATTATAAGATCTGCATATTTGTGAGCATCATTTATGTTTGCCAATAAGTTTTCATTAAGATTACTCATGCAGTTGATAAGGCTGCCCATTTGCACTTGTGTTTAGCTGCAATATTATAGTTGTAAAATTTAGAAGCCAATATTCTCCCTTAGTTTGAAATTTAATATTCACGAATCTACTCCAGCATTATGTAGTGCCAGAAACTTTGGGATAATATGCAATGATATGTCCAGCAAATATGAGTTTGTACCTGATCCTTATTAGTCTTATTTCTAATGTGATCTATTATAAAATGAGAACTTTAAGAGCTTTAAAAATTCATGGCCCACCCAGCAGCATGACTAAGTCTTTTGGAGTCTAGCCTCATGGTCTTTCTGTTGATTTTCCTGCTGTCAGCATGTAATCTGTGAAATGAAACAAAGGGAGGGGATCCAGGCCAAGACTTGGTGACATTCACTTATGACAGTCGGCAGTCAGACACTATATGCAGAGATCCTCCAGATCCTGTTTGACCAGCATCTTTGGGAGGTTAAGAGCCCAGCCCTGTCAGAACCACTATTCATTATCATCGACCCTTTCACCAGAATGCACCTGTGGGTGTCGGCTACTGATTTTCTCACCTCCAGGCAACTCAGGCTGAGCTGGGAGCAGAAATCTGAAGCTCTTGTCACTAAGGACTCTTCTGTGCTTCCTCTGTATCACCCGCCGTAACTAGCATAATGCTTTACTCACAGGGGCTCAGGAGATGCATTTGTTGAGCTCAACAAATTGAGAATCCAAGTTGTCTCGATAAGCAGAGATGTTGTGGTGTGGAGAATTGGATAGGGTGAGCGGAGGAATAAACCAGGTTGTCATTTTGTTGTTGTTGTTGTTGTTGTTGTTGTTGTTGTTGTTGTTGTTGTTTCTAAGAGTACAAAAACTGTGACTGGCAACTGCTGGGGAATCCTAAGGCA
>JAKGGE010002206.1:0-67500 GCA_023748175.1 Hoolock leuconedys | reverse complement strand
CGCTATAAACCAGATCTGATCCACCCTGTGGCTCTCCCTGGCTAGGGGCAGGAGACTCCTGTGGAGTAAATTTCTCTCTCAGTCCCCACTGCTCAGCTCGTGCTGCTCCTTGAGGGTTTGGATGGTGACAGGCATTGCCCATTTCCCCTGAGGCTTCTGTCCCAGTTTGTCCTTATTCCCCCCTTCTTTGGTTTTCATTTACCAATGGCTTGTCCTCTGTGGGTTGTTCTCATCCCCTAAACCTGCTGACTTGCTTTCTTTCATCTCTTCCCTCAGTTCTGGGCTTCCAGTGTGTGGACTCAGCTCATGCTCCTGCAGGAGACACACAGAGTCAGCTCTCAGCTGCAGGTCCTGGGTGGCATTAAAAACCATCTCAGTTCCTCAGACTCAGAGAAAACACAGCGGGAAGGGACCTCAGAGAGGAACAATAAGCCCCTACCTTACTGATGAGGAAAGTGAAGCCAAGGAAGACTAAGACTCTCCCAGGCTCCCTCACCACATGGTGGCAGCAGATCGACCACACAAGCCTTGGCCTCAGCCTCCAGGTCCAAAGCACCTAACTCACCCTCCAGGAACTCAACTGCTGCGTTTCAGAAAACTTTGGATCAAAAATAGCAATTTACACTGTGAAAACAACAATAGTAAAAGGGCGTTTCCTTGGACAAACCTTTTATCACAGTTCTGTAGTCCTAGTATTTATACTCAGTTGTCTGGTAGATTGGGGCAGGGAGCACATAAAGATTAAATAATGCTTAACACAAGCCTGCTTTCCCAGCCTGGGATCTCAGCTCCTCCCTTCTTCAGGGAGTTTCCTCTGCTGAAACTGCTGGAGAGTCTCAGCCCTCATATGGGTCATTTCTCCATGGTGATACCTGTTATTTTCTTCCTCTCTTGGAGATAAGAGAGGGCAGAGATTGGTTCTGGGTCTCCACAATTCTAGGTTTTCTCCTAAACCAGCCAGGTCAGCTGAAAGCAGTCACGACAGAGAGGTCAGGTCAGTGAAGAGGGTCCCAGGGGAGCAGGGGGTCACAAGCACAGCCCCTCATGGAGAAGGTCAGGACCGTGACATGGGCAACATTTGACCAATTCTGCTGGGGATGATGTGCCAAGGATTAAGGGGAGGATGCTGCCATAAGGAGAAAGGGGAAGAACCAAGGGAGTAGGAGAAGAAGGAAAATAAAATGATTTCCATAAAGACAGAAAGAAACGCAGACCTCAGAGGCAAAGCCCCATGTCACCGAAGATTAGTTCCAGGTTGTGGATCCTAAACACGAAATTCCTGCTGGACTTTGCTCAGCCCCATTGCAAAAAGGTTTTGGATCAGTGACTTCTTTGTTACTTCCACTTTCCCCGTTTGTGAACAAGAATCACTAGAATTTCTATGTCTGTCCCACCGTTGCACACTGAGGGCAGATAAGCTGTTTGTTCAGTTTCACAGGTTGATAGAGGGAAGGGAATTATATCAAGGACCTATACTTAATGGACACCCTCAGAAGCCTCATTCATACTTGGTGTAGATGATTAAGATAAGATTTTAAACTTTTGATCTGGTGTGGTCTACATAACATTTTTCACTTTGAACTAATGCTTTAATGACATGAAATTTGGAAACCTTAGGGGAGACGGTGAATGCATTTTGCAGATGGCGGAAGGTGAGTGTCCTACTGTGGTAGACGGAATTTCTGAAATGGTCCCCAAACATGCCACACCCTTGTCTCTAAAGCCTGTTAAGGTGATGAGACATCATTCTTGTGATTATGTTGTTACATGCCAGTTATATGACTTTAAGATGGTGAGGTTACCTGTGTAAACTGGATCTAATCACATCACGGCATACATGCCAGTGGTTTCTCTAGCTGTCAGAAGAAGGTAACATCAGGAAGAATGGGAGCTTGAGAAGGACTCCATGAGCTGTTATTGGTTGGAAAATGGAAAATCCCAGGCGAGAAGGAATGCAGGTGGCCTCTGGAGTCAGAGTGTCTCCTGCCCGACAGCCAGCACAGAAAAAGAGAACCCAGTCTTTCAACCCCCCAAAAATGCATTCCTCCTACACCTGAAGTGAACTTGGAGAAGTAGCCTGAGCTCCACATAATTACATAGCCAGACACACCTGAATTGAGCTTCCTAAAACCCTTATCAGAGAACTCAGCCTCTGTTCCAGACTTCTGTGGTTTCAATCCACTAGTTTTTTGCATGTGTTAATAGGCAGCAATAGAAAACTAGTACAGATGCCTATCTCTACTCTTGATTTATTATTTCAGATACGTGGATGCTAATCCTTCTAAGAGAAAAAAAAAAAAAGCAAAGAACTGCAGCAGAAATCTTGCACTCACCTTTATGTCACTATTCTGGAGCCCTTGCAACCTGAAGAAGATAATGAGAGGCATTCCAAGCACGTGAGGTGTATCTCTAATGTTACCAACCAAATTTCTGAAAGAATAAAGATGGTACAATACTAACTCCACATAATCTTATGTGCAAATTCATCTTCTATCTCTATTTCTTATAGCAGATTTTTTTCTTTTTTAGCTCATTCATTTAGGCTTGCCAGACCAGGTTTGGTAGCAACTGTCAGTTATCGGTAAAAATGAAACAATTCCTGAAGAGAAATGAACAGGACTATTATTAAGTTCCTCAAAAAAGTCCCTAAAATGCAATACTTCCTCTAACTGTCACAAAAGTAAGACAATGATTCACTATAAAAAATCCCAATCTAAGAAAGTTTGAAATATAATGATGTCAGATTTCCAAATTTTTATTTTGTTGGGGCCCAGTCATGGGCACAAGAGATTAGGAAATGACTGTGCAGAGGTTTGAGGGTATTTGGGGAAATGACAAAAATATTCTAAAATGTGACTCTGCTGATGGCTGCACAATTCTGCAAACCTCCTTAAATGATTACATCGTAGATTTAAAATTGGTGAGTTTTATTACAAGTAACTTTTTTTGTTTTTGAGACAGAGTTTCACTCTGCATTTTCCTCTCACCTGCCCCACACCCCTTCCAAATCTGTTCTTTCACTTCCAGGTCATTGAGTTTTTCCATTTAAAAATATAAAAGATACAGAAAGAAGAAGATAACCAGTCATTCATATTCCCACCACCTGGAATTAAGTACTATTCACATATGTACATATTTTTTCTTCCAAATCATTTTAAAGTTACTCTCATTTTTTTTTAATTATACACGCTTAGCATAGACCATACCACCAATAAAGAAAAAGTACAGATATGTAAAATTTCTGATCACCTTAAGTTCAAAATAACTTTTGTTAAAATTAGGGCAACACTGATCGAGTCATGTTCTTCTGGTATATCTACAGAGAGAAGAATGTATATTTTAGCTAGACTGGCCCCCCCGCACCCCCGCAAAAGAAAAAACAGAACAATAAATGAAGCTCTCTCTATATATATACACACACATATATATGGCAGCTATATATTATATATACTATATATATGCTTTTGTAAAATGTAGCTTACACTCTGTTTTTATTTTACAAATATTCCATTTAATAGTGCATGAATGTAACTGAAGACAAAGAGACAGAAACAGAAATGAAGGAATTCCTGAACTCTCAATCACATTTAGAGGGACACTTTTCTAAAGGAATCCTCTAAAGCTAAGCATACATTAAACTAAGTAGAATGCATTATGATTTGCTGTGTTTTTATTTATTTATTTTTTTTGAGATGGAGGTTTTTTTTTTTTTTTTTTTGGCTCTGTTGCCCAGGCTGGAGTGCAGTGGCTCCATCTCGTCTCACTGCAACCTCCGCCTCCCATCCGCCTGCCTCAGCCTCCCAGAGTGCTAGGATTACAGGCATGAGCCACCGCATCCGGCCTGCAGTGGTTTTCTTACTACTTTTTACAATCAAATTGATTAAGGCATTGGTTGAATATGGTACAATGCATCCATTTCAAGTTTGATGACATGTCTACTACTCCAGAAGGTCCTCCTGTGCCCTTTGCAGTCAGTCCCCTCGACTCCCTGACCCCAGCAATTAATGATGCATTTTCTGTCACTATACAGGTTAGTTTCACCTGTTCTAGAAATTCACCTTAATGGCACCACACAGAATGCACTCTTCTCATCACTCAGCATGAGGTTTTTGAGATTCGCCCATGCTATCTCATGTTTCCATAATTTGTCCCATCTTATTGAGGGTAGTACTCCATTGGATGAATATATCACAATAGGTCCATTCACCTCTTGATGCATATGAACCTTTCCCAGTTTGGGGACTATTGTAAACAAAGCTGCTAAGAACAAGTTCTTTTTGTGAATATGTGTTTTGTAAATTCCATTTGTCATTCTTTAGTATTAACTTATTTTGTAAAAGGATGTCACCTTCACAAGTGCAAAATTCATTCGAATGTTACAGAGGCCTGAAGCAGAAGTCTACACAATTTCCTTTGTTATATTTCATAATTAAGGGGAAAAAACTTCGCCTGGGATATTGTTTCCTATCAGCAAATCCTTAATGTAAGCCACACACGGTGCTAGCTGTACTATTAGACTATCTTCTGTAATCTGTGCAATAACTCTAAGAAGTATTTCGTCTTATTATTTTCCCGTAACACTTTCCAACTTGAAGCCTAGCAAATTGAAGGACCTGGCCCAAGGTCAAACAGAAGGCAAGTGGCAGCGCCAGGACTGGAAGAAGGCCTTCCCAAAGGCAGACAGAAGCTCACGTCTTTGTCAGAACCTCGGTATTTCTGATGCGCCTGGAAGCCAATATCCAAGCCGTTCTCAGCCACTGGATTGGTGGGCTGCTTTTGCTCAGAAACTCCTCGATCAGGAATCCCAAGCATACGTTAGTGATGACGGTCCCGAAACAAGGGACATTTCTTAAACATTCTAAAAACCCGTTTGCTCATCAGTAGTAACGCAATGCAAGTTGCTTTCGGTCTTGGTTCGTATATTTTATATTTGAGCTAGGCAATGTCCGCTGCTGGGGTTAGAAGTAAATGGCTCGTCTTCAGCAAACTAGATCAGTCCGTAGGACGTACGGCTTCCACTCGCAGTGTCCTGAACACTGGCTGGGCGTCCTGTGCGTTCTAGCCGGTTTTCTTTGGAGCCGGGGGTTTCTGCACGGCACCCGGGTCGGGATGGCAGAGGCTTCTCGGAACATGCGGATCTATGAGTGCCGTCCCCGGGGTAGCCAGGAGGGGACGCCACAGGCTTTCCCGCTGTGGTCCTCCTTGCCTTTTCCGTTTGGGCCAGGTAGTTTCTATTGACCAGGACATTACAGATCAGAAGTGGGTGGGGTCAGAAAACCCACCCTGGGAGAAGCTGGCAAAACGCCCAGAACCGCCATCACTAGGCCTGGGGTTTTCTTCCGTAGTGGAATTCTCGTGCTCATGTGAGACTGCAGTTCTGACCTGCGGGCCTCGATGAATATGCGTTAGGGCACCTGGGCACCGGCAGAGCCGTTCTCCTACACAAAGCAAGCGTGTTATGTCTACAACCGAACGGGGACACTAAGAAAGAGTCCCAAAGGCCCTGCTTTCATCCCAAAGAACAGCGCCTGTCTGCGTAGTTTCTACCTTGCTCTATGAGGTGAGAACACCTTCGCCGCTGGCACAGAAATCCTACAAACTCCTGTGGGGACTGCGGTTAGAAGCAGACGCTGTGTAAAAGGTGACTCCGGGGGCTAGGGAAAAACATGAAGATTTTCACAGAGCGTGAGACCCCAAGAGACTGGAGACCATGGACCAAATTTCTGCAAACAGCAGCCTTACGTAGAAAGAGCTATGCAGTCTTCGCGCTAGTTAGCTTGTGATAAAACGCTGGCGCTTCCTTCTCCAGCGAGAAGCAAGGAGATATATCACTTCCTGATTCAAAGCATCCGACTGTAAGAATAGCACGACACCACCGATATCGTTCAGCAATAAAAGTGAAAAGTACCACTTGGCATACAACCTGCTTTTTGCACTACAGCCTTCAAGAGAAAGCGCGAACGCAGTCCCCCGCCACCACCAATTACGCAGTCCGGTTTCCCACGTTTGGGGAAATCGCAGGAGTCAGCACATACGGAGTGCAATGCATAAGTCTTGCCCTGGAAAAACCACCTTCGTGATCACGCTATTTCCCCTGCCAGGGAAGTATGAGTGCACACACCTCCGCCCTGCCACAGCTCCATACGCCTCACCCCTTACACGCACGATCACTTGCCCCGCGCATCTCCCACCCCGCCCCCATGCCGCCCCGAGTCCTCCTAGCCCTGACACACAGCTGGGACTATCACGTCCAACCGGCGGTCCTGGACTAGCTCCCACAGCACGAGAAATCCTTCGTGGCAAAGCAGCAGCCCCTGAGCTGCCTCATCTACACAGGAATCGCCCTATCCGTGATGTCACCGACAGCGCCTTTCCCGTCCCCGTCTGCTCTTCCGCCCCACCCTCTGCCACTCGCCAACCAACCAGCTGCGGGAGCCGGAGGAAGAAGTGACACCTGACTCTACCTCCTTTCCCTCCCATCCCCGTCCCTGGTCTCTCCCAAAGAAGTAGGTTCTTAGCCTGTAATGCCAAGGACCCCTTTGGCGGCCAGCTGGAGCCTGGGCGCTTTTCTTCAAATAATGGCTTTTAAAGCTCAGACTCGAAAGTTTAGGATTACAAAGAAAACAGGTTCTTTTCACATACGGTTATCCTTGGGATGCAGCATTCCGCTTGACATTTGGAAGTTGTTCAATATCAGAGAGAAACCGTATCTATGAAACTAGAGAGGCTGCTCAGATGACTGCAAACCAGCCATCCTTACTAGGCGTGTTATAAAGACGGTCGTCCAGTTTCATGAATCTTGTAGGGTTTTTTTTCAAATACAGCAATGTACAAAAATGTGCTGCCCCAGCAGAGCACACTGGACACTCAGGCATGGTGCTGGAGTTTGTCATCTCTTCACTGCCTTCTCTAGACCTTAGCGCTTACCTCATGTTAACACTTTATATGCTGCGAAGACAGAAACAAAGTCATCCAAATTTGGCAAAAATATTTGGGGGAAATTTTATTTCAGGTGTTTAACTGATTACTTTTAATATGTAGACTACAACACCAAACTCTGACGATACTCCACAGACTCATTAATGGTTTCCACCCCCGTCTCTGCAAATCTATGAGGCAAGTTTTTCCTGCCCTTTACTTTCATATAAGCTGAGTCATACAGTGTGTAGTGGGTTTTGGGGGGAGTGTTACTGCCCAACAGGTTCACCTTGCCTGCTGCCTAGACAGAGCCAGTTTTTCGACACAAGAGAATTGCAACAAAGAGCTGCACTCTTTATTTGGTGGTTGGGGACCGGTGAGTTGGGAGTTCTGATTGGCCAGGTCGGAGATGAAATTACAGGGAGCTGAAGCTGTCGTCTTGTGCTGGGTCAGTTCCTGCGTGGGGGCCACAAGACCAGATGAGCCAGGTTATCAGTCTAGCTGGTGCCAGCTGATCCACTGAGTGCAGGGTCGGCAAAATATCTCGAGCACTGATCTTAGGTTTTCCAATAACGATGTGATCTCCAGGAACAATTTGGGGAGGTTTAGAATCTTGCAGCCAGAGGCTACATGACTCCTAAACCATAATTTCTAATCTCGTGGCTAATCTGTTAGTCCTGCAAAGGCAGTCTAGTCCCCAGACAGGAAGGGGGTTTGCTTTGGGAAGGGGATATTATCATCTTTGTTTCACAGGTAAACCATAAACTAATTTCCTCCCAAAGTTATTTTGGCCTGTGCCCAGCAATCAACAAGGACAGCTTGGACGTTAGAAACAAGATGGAATCAGTTAGGTCAGCTCTCTTTCGCCGTGATAATTGTCCCAGCTGTGACTTTTGCAAAGGCGGTTTCAGAAGCAGAGGCATAGGTCTGACTTCTTTCACTCAGTCTTATGTCTATGAATTTTTCATGTTATTCGTATGGTTATTTGTTTCTACGTGTATTCTTTTGTAGGAATATACATTAACTTATTTATTTATTCTACTGTTGTTGAACATGTCGACCTAAAAGAAGGATGCTGAAGCACAAAATATAATTTAGCGTTTACTTGAGCCAACATGAAGACAGCTGCCTGGAAGACTCACACCAAGGAACCTTGGATCTGAGCTCCCTTTGGCCTTTGTCACAGCAGGTTTTTATTTTTTATTATTTATTTATTTATTTATTTATTTATTTATTTATTTATTTTGAGATGGAGTCTCGCTCTGTCGCCCAGGCTGGAGTGCAGTGGTGCAAACTCTGCTCACTGCAAGCTCCGCCTCCCTGGTTCTCACCATTCTCCTGCCTCAGCCTCCCTAGTAGCTGGGATTACAGGCACCCGCCACCATGCCCAGCTAATTTTTTTTGGTATTTTTTTAGTAGAGACGGAGTTTCACCGTGTTAGCCAGGATGGTCTCGATCTCCTGACCTCATGATCTGCCTGCCTCGGCCTCCCAAAGTGCTGGGATTACAAGCGTGAGCCACGGCACCCTACCCACAAGCAGGTTTCTAAAGGTCAAAAGCAGGGACAGACAGTGGGCTGATAGGTGCCTGTCAGGAATTCTCATTGGTTTACAGAAATAACATTGCTTGGTGATTGGCTATATGTTGTTAAGTTATAGGGTATGGGGATATTGGGATTGGTGTGGCATTATTAGGTTAATTTACAGCTACTTGAGGCAATAGCAAGCAGTTTCAACAGATGAATACATAGCTCAGCGCAGCTCAAAAGGAAGGAGCGGAAAGTGGTTGCTGTCTCGATTTAACGTCTCTCTGGGCCCAATCATTTGAAAGGGCTCACATTCCTCAGATAAAAAATTGTTTAAATCTTTCTTCTTGGAAGCATCACTGATCAAAATCTCAGTCAAGGTGTCCCTGTTTTCCAGAAAGGCTCATTCCCGGATAGTCCTGTCCCAGGCAGGGGACAGGGGAGGAAAGAAGCCACCTCACTGAGGAATTTTTAAGAATGCCCAAAAGTCCAATTGCAAGGGCATTACAACCAGGCACGGTGGCTCACACCTGTAATCCCAGCACTTCAGGAGGCCAAGATAGGTGGATTGCTTGAGTCCAGGAGTTCAAAACCAGCCTGGCAACATGGCGAAACCCCATCTCTACAAAAAATACAAAGTTAGCCAGGTGTAGTGGCACACGCCTTAGTCCCAACTATTCAGGAGGCTGAGGTAGGAGGACTGCTTGAGCCCGGGCGTTCGAGGCTGCACTGAGCTAAGATCACACCACTGCATTCCAGCCTGGGTGACAGAGTGAGACTCGGTCTTGAAAAAAAAAAAAGGGCATCACAGAGTGGCAAAAAAAAAAGAGAGAGAGAGAGAGAGAGGCCTCAGTTAAGTCTACAGCTGCTGTCACTTGTTGAATCATCTCTACTCTTCAGAATACCACGAAATTAGTTTTCCCAGAAGTGAAACAATGAGAAACACATAACAATAATGACATTGCACTTCATCATTCCATGCCCTTAGACATTTATAGGGCCACGGGTGGTGATCTTTTCAAGAGACAAAAATAAACGCCGAACAGGTTAAGTGCGCTATAATTTGAGTACATCAGCTTTTGGGCATTTAAACCATGGGTCAGAAATTCAGAGCAAGAGGGCAGGTTGGATCCTGATAGCAGGAGGGAGTGTTTTTCTTTTAACTTTCCAGTGGCATCATGGTGTTTACCACTGTTATTTCAGAGGGAAGCAACAATTTTTTGTTTTGTTGGTTTTGTACTTTTTATTTTTATTATAATTACTTTTTAAGAGAAGGCCTCTGTCTCCCAGGCTGGAATTCAGTAGCAAGATCACAGCTCAGTACAGCCTTGACCTCTTCACCTCCAAGGCTCAATGGCTCAGCCTCCCAAGCAGCTGGGACTACAGGCAGGCTCAATGGCTCAGCCTCCCAAGCAGCTGGGACTACAGGCACACACCACCACACCCAGCTTATTTATTTACTTTTTGAGACAGGGTCTCACTCCGATGCCCAGGCTGGAGTGCAGTGGCGTCATCAGGGTTTACTGCAGGCTCGAACTCCTGAGCTCAATTAATCCTCTCACCTCATGCTCCTGAGTAGCTGGGACTATAGGTGGGCACCACCACACCCAGCTAATTTGTATATATTTTATAGAGTCAGTGTTTCACCATTTTCCCCAGGCTAGTCTCAAACCGCTGTGCTCAAGTGATCCTCCTGCCTTGGCCTCCCAAAGTGCTGGGATTACAGGCAGTTATTTTGACAATACGATTATGATGAGTTAAACTGAGACGTGGGGCAGGAAGGTTAGGGTGAGTCAGACGATTCAATAAACAGGTTTTGCATGATATGACCCCGAGTTGCATCGTCAGTGCAATCATGAGGAATACAGGTGAAATTTAGCACAGGATGTACCAACCGGTCATTATGGCCAAAAGTGGTTTGTGGTTTTGAGTGGCAAACCTGGAACCTTGTCAGATTTCCCACAGAGGTAATGGTTTGTGAGATTCTGATCAGAGAATTATCCCTCCCTGCTGTAATCAAATTAATTAGGGACAGAAAAACAGAAATCTGATCGCAGGCATTCTGCTATGTATGTATGTGTATGTACATACACATACACGCAATGGGAGTAGTGTGTCATATCTTAAGAGAATATGCACATAGGGTGATTTTACCAAAACCACCAAGAGACAACCCCTACAACTTAAAGGAGCCCTAATGGTGTATGTATTCCAGTCACCAGAAAAAGAAACTAACTCTTCCAGGCGCAGTCAGCACTGGAATTGTAACTGATTATGCAGGCCAGTATCTTGGGTAAAAGCAGACTACACCAGATGTCAGCTACTTGCCATCTCTGTCAGGAAGATTGCGAGTTACCTCTAAGTGAAAATCTCCACTGACAGATGTCCACTCTGGCAGGGTTGCCTTTTACAAGAGAAACATGAATCCGTGTGTCAACGCCCTTAAGTTTAATGGCACAGATTGGTCAGTAATACCTGTTGTGAGTTAGGTGCAGTGGCCCAGGCCTGTGGTCCCAACTGTTTGGAAGGTTGAGGCAGAAGGATGGCTTGTGCCCGGGAGTTCAAGGCTACAGTGAGTCATGATTTTGCCACTGCATTCTGGCTTGGGGAATGGAATGAGATCCCATCTCAAAAAATATATATAAAATAATAATAATAGCTGATGTGGTCCCTTCCAACAGTCTTGGGGAGAATATTTTGTTTGATGTTGTTTCCAGTAAACAACAACATCTCCAGGTTATAGGCCAAGATTTTTGATATTTTCATCTCCCAGGAGTTCATTACGAATGGAATCCTTTGTTAATGTAGAGTTCTTAGTAAGTTTTGTGAGATCTTAGCAGTAATGGAGAATGTCACCTTTAAGAAGCGCAGATTCATAAGCGCCTTCATCTAACCACTGCATGGGTCTTCCTGTTATTATTTCAAAGAGAGAGAGTGTGGGCATTTTCCAGAACCAGTGGGAGATCCTTGGCTAAGAAAGGTTAAAAACTTCTGTTAAGCTTTGCCAATTGAGTTTTTATTGTATCATTAGTGCATTCCATCGGCCCAGAGGATTAGGAGTGACAGGCACAATGGAAATGTTGGGACATAGACAAAACGTTGCAAGTGGATCCAATTACCTGACCCAAGAAGTGTGTTCCTCGGTTGCTATGGAGTTCAGATGGCACTCCCCAGGAGGAATGACCTTTGCTAATCACAATCTACCTATTACTTGGGCTGTGGCTCCTTGGCATGGAAATGCTCACCCCAGTGAGCACATACAAATTAGCACCAGAAAGTATCTGTGACCCTGAGATGGAGACAGCTGGATAGTCTAACTGCCATGTCTCGAAGGGTCCTAAAGGCAAAATGTCCCTGTGACCCATGAAAGGGTTTTCCAGGGTTATGTTTGGGACAGACAGTATAGCAAGACTAAACATTTTCTGCAATCGTAGGCAAGGATTTTCAATACCATTGCTTTCCCCATGCTAACATTTTGTCTGAATCCCAATGAGTCAGCTTATGAAGTACTGTAAAAGGGTAATTGAAGCCTAAGGGGTGGATCAGTGTATCATTGGGCCCATAGCATATGCCTGTTTCTGGAAGAAACTTGTTCCCTTTATCCTTCCAGAGATCCCTCTCCTGCTTGGGAACTCCCACTTATGCTTCTTTTTTTTTTTTTTTTTTTTTTTTCGCCAGAGTCTTGCTCTGTCGCCCAAGCTGGAGTGCAGTGGTGCAATCTCACCTCACTGCAACCTCCGCCTCCTACGTTCAAGCAATTCTCATGCCTCTGCCTCCCAAGTAGCAGGGATTATAGACGTGTGTCACCACACCAGCTAATTTTTGTAGTTTTAGAAAAGATAGGATTTCACCACGCTGGCCAGGCTGGTCTCAAACTCCTGACCTCAGGTGATCCACCAGCCTTGGCCTCCCAAAGTGCTGGGATTACAGGTGTGAGCCACCATGCCCAGCCCACTTGTACTTCTAATGAAGTCTTCAATGGGTCATAAGTCAGCAAGGTCATTTCGAGAAGTTCTGTGTCCGATGTCACCTTCAGAGCTGCATTCTTAGCTGCAGCATCAGCAAAATGATTGTCCTTGCTCTCCAGAATATCTAATTTATTTATTTATTTATTTATTTATTTATTTATTTATTTATTTATTTATTTATTTATTTATTTATTTATTTATTTATTTATTTATTTATTTATTTATTTATTTATTTATTTATTTATTTATTTATTTATTTATTTATTTATTTATTTATTTATTTATTTATTTATTTATTTATTTATTTATTTATTTATTTATTTATTTATTTATTTATTTATTTATTTATTTATTTATTTATTTATTTATTTATTTATTTATTTATTTATTTATTTATTTATTTATTTATTTATTTATTTATTTATTTATTTATTTATTTATTTATTTATTTATTTATTTATTTATTTATTTATTTATTTATTTATTTATTTATTTATTTATTTATTTATTTATTTATTTATTTATTTATTTATTTATTTATTTATTTATTTATTTATTTATTTATTTATTTATTTATTTATTTATTTATTTATTTATTTATTTATTTATTTATTTATTTATTTATTTATTTATTTATTTATTTATTTATTTATTTATTTATTTATTTATTTATTTATTTATTTATTTATTTATTTATTTATTTATTTATTTATTTATTTATTTATTTATTTATTTATTTATTTATTTATTTATTTATTTATTTATTTATTTATTTATTTATTTATTTATTTATTTATTTATTTATTTATTTATTTATTTTGATACAAAGTCTTGCTCTGTCACCCAGGCTGGAGTGCAACGGCACAATCTTGGCTCACTGCAACCTCCACTTCCCGAGTTAAAGTGATTCTCCTGCATCAGCCTCCCGAGTTGCTGGGATTGCAGTCATGTACCACCATGACCGGCTAATTTTTGTATTTTTGGTAAAGATCTGGTTTCACCATGTTGTCCAGGCTGGTCTCGAACTCCTGACCTCGTGATCCGCCTGCCTAGTCCTCCCAACGTGCTGGGATTACAGGCATGAGCCACTGCGCCTGGCCCAGGGAAGTCTTTTATAATATTCTTAATTCACATTTTGGTGAAGCAGTATACAGAATGGTAGGCTCCCCTCTTCCTGTGGGTTTTACCTTGAAAGGAGCTGTCAGAACAGAAGTTTCAGGGAAGGGGCCAGAGCCCTGGGGACTTTCCTCAGGTGATAGTGATGGAAGAAGAGGCAAGGCAGGACCGGAGGGCTCAGGTAAGAGGAGGAGGAGCAGTTGGAGGCGAAAGAGACAAAGCCTCCTCGATATTTCTCAATTCAGAAAACGTGTCAGTTTACCTCCTTCAGCTTACTTCCTCACTGGAGGCAATTTTCTCAGTCCTTTTAGAAATTTCTAGGTATCATTGGAAGTAAGTCTCCCATTTAATTTGGTTCTAAAACCAAATTTTTCCAATTGTGCACACTAATAAATTATTTTAAGCATTTCAAAAGATCCCCATTTTCTTCATTCTGCTTATGAGTTTTCCTGGTTAGGTGGGTCCAGTTTCTTGGATATTTACAAGAGGATGCTTCGTAAGTGTTATACATAAACCCAGCTGGTGTTTCTAAAGGCGTTTGTTTCTTCACAGTGAGCTAAATTTTGGAGCTTGATTTCCCATAATTCAGGAGCTTTTCAGATGACCAAAGCCTGCGATGTGTTTTGGGTCACAGTGTGGTGCTTATGAAGTCACTCCTACAGATAACACCGGAGTTGTGTATCGCTGTCTCAGTGGTTCCCACTCTTTCTAACCACCAGGTGGCCACAGAGTTCATGTGCTATGGCGGACTCGTCCCACATATACCCTCCCAGAAGAGCAGGAAAGGGGGTTCATAAAGATGTTCTTCTGAGGCCGGGCGCGGTGGCTCACGCCTGTAATCCCAGCACCTTGGGAGGCCGAGGCGGGCGGATCACGAGGTCAGGAGATCAAGACCATCCTGGCTAACACTGTGAAACCCCGTCTCTACTAAAAATACAAAAAATTAGCCGGGCGTGGTGGCGGGTGCCTGTAGTCCCAGCTACTTGGGAGGCTGAGGCAGGAGAATGGCGTGAGCCCGGGAGGCGGAGCTTGCAGTGAGCTGAGATCGCGCCACTGCAGTCTGGCCTGGGCAAAAAAGCGAGACTCCGTCTCAAAATAAATAAATAAATAAATAAATAAATAAATAAATAAATAAAGTTCTTCTGATGGGGAGTGTCCTATGAGGCCACCTTCACATGGTGAGTAATGACCCCGACACCTCTGCAACATCCCCGATCACTCGGAGCACCTGAATGGATCAGCGGGAGCACATCACTTCTTTTCTTCGGGGCAGGGGAACGCACCTCCATGCACTTTCCAGTTAAGAACTAACAGTAACTAGTCACAAATGAAAAGCTAAGTCTGAATGTTCAAAACAACATGCTACATAAAATGAAACCACCAATGCCTACCTGCCAGTATCTTGACCCAGAACTTCCTGCCGAGGAACACAGGCAGGAAAGGCAGAAGCTCTCTGGAGAGCTCTTTGCCTGTGACCCAACCCTTCTGTCCTGATGCAGAGGTGGAAAAGGCAGTTATTTCCCCCTGAGACTAAAACCTCTTACCCACAGGGTAAAGACAGAAAACCTCCGTTCTAGAAAGGGAGAGCTGGAAAGGACACTCAAGCAAACTCCAGGCCTTCAACCACAGAGTGAGAAGGTCCAGATTGCGGGAGGATTCCCCACTTACTACTGCCCAAGTGTTTCTCAGAGTCAGAACTCAAGGGCTTCAGAGCTGGCCAGGCACCCAGTCCAGGAGGAATGTGGTGTGATCTGAGAGATGAAAATACATGCCCCCGTATAGACTAAGACAGACTCTAAGGTTAAGGAAACAAAAATTAGCTACAGGTCAAGGGTTCAGGGCTCATCTGGCATGGCAACTTCCTGAATTCCTATGGCTACAGGAAAAACCACACTCTTGCTAAACTCCTTAACAATAGGAGCTAGCAAGCAAATTGTCAAAATCTTCCCAGCCCTTCTCAACTGGATTTACAACCCAGATCACTAGACCTCTGATGGGACAGAGGAGTGCCCTTCCATTCTCTCCTGATAAGCAACTGCAGATATCAAGCCAGTTTCAGCCATGTTACAGGGACTGCACACAAACCAACTTGGTGTCTAGTAGTTCACCTTTTGACATAAACAGCCAATTTCCACCTCATTTTAATGCTAAAATCCCTTCCCAATGTGAAGATGGGGTGCATGTTACATATATGTTTACGCGTTGCACATGAGCTCAATAACCCTCAGAAATGGTGTTTCCCCAAACCTGCTGAATATGTATGACTCTATTGTGTGATACACACCCTGTGAGGCACAAAAACCAACCTGCCCTCTCTCGCTCTCTCTCTCTCTCTCTCTCTCTCTCCCTGAAGAGAAAGCACCTCTTCAAAGACACACACCAGAGACTGTCTCTTCCTGGACTGCAAACTGATCTCACCAATAAAATTCTTACTACTATGTAGCCACCCTGGAGGCCTTTGAGAGGACAGTCAGATGGTCAGAGATGAGTTGCTCTGAATCCTGCTCCCAGGGCCAAAAACGTCGACCTAGAAGGAAGGGGCTTAAGCACAAAATACGATTTAAAGAGTTCGTTTGAGCCAGTGTGAGGATAGTTGCCCGGAAGGTTCAGAGCCAAGCAATCTCGGATATGGGTTCTGTTTGGCCTTTGTTACAAGGAGGTTTGTAAAGACCAAAAAGGGAGACAGGGAGTTGGCTGGTAGAAAGTTGCTTGTCAGGAACTCCCAGTGGTTTACAGAAATAACATTGATTAGGGATTAGCTATACATTGTTCAGCTACAGGGAGTGAGAGATGGTGTCCAGTGCACATGATTAGGTTACTTTATAGCTAACTGTGGCAATAGCAAGCAGTTTCAGTGGATGAATACATAGCTCAAAAGTGGGGAAGTGACCGGTGGTGGTGGCTCACACCTGTAATTCACACTTTGGGAGGCCAAGTTGGGCGGATCACCTTAGGTTAGGAGTTTGAGACCAGCCTGGCCAACATGACAAAACCCCATCTCTACCAAAAATTTTAGAGATGGCATCTTGCCCTGTTGCCCAGGCTGGTCTCCAACTCCTTGCCTAAAGCAACCCTCCCACGTCAGCCTCTTGATTTTCTGGGATTACAGGTGTGCCAGCCACCATGCCCATTAATTTAATCTACAGCTAAATCTATTATTTTTCATGTTACAAATTCAACAAGAAAATTTTTCCCTAATGAAACATCACATTTAAAGCATAAGTAGAATAAAAATGTAATAGACAGTGTCTTGCTCTATCATCCAGGTGAGAGTGCACTGGTGCAACCACAGCTGACCAGCCTGGAACTCTGGGCTCAGGCAATCCTCCCAGCTCAGCCTGCCTTTTAATTTTTAGAGATGGCATCTTGCCCTGTTGCCCAGGCTGGTCTCAAACTCCTGATCTCAGATGATCCACCTGCCTCAGCCTCCCAAGTAGCTGGGATTACAGGTGTGCCAGCCACCATGCCCATTAATTTAATCTACAGCTAAATCTATTATTTTTCATGTTACAAATTCAACAAGAAAATTTTTCCCTAATGAAACATCACATTTAAAGCATAAGTAGAATAAAAATGTAATAGACAGTGTCTTGCTCTATCATCCAGGTGAGAGTGCACTGGTGCAACCACAGCTGACCAGCCTGGAACTCTGGGCTCAGGCAATCCTCCCAGCTCAGCCTGCCTTTTAATTTTTAGAGATGGCATCTTGCCCTGTTGCCCAGGCTGGTCTCAAACTCCTGATCTCAGATGATCCACCTGCCTCAGCCTCCCAAGTAGCTGGGATTACAGGTGTGCCAGCCACCATGCCCATTAATTTAATCTACAGCTAAATCTATTATTTTTCATGTTACAAATTCAACAAGAAAATTTTTCCCTAATGAAACATCACATTTAAAGCATAAGTAGAATAAAAATGTAATAGACAGTGTCTTGCTCTATCATCCAGGTGAGAGTGCACTGGTGCAACCACAGCTGACCAGCCTGGAACTCTGGGCTCAGGCAATCCTCCCAGCTCAGCCTGCCTTTTAATTTTTTAGAGATGGCATCTTGCCCTGTTGCCCAGGCTGGTCTCCAACTCCTTGCCTAAAGCAACCCTCCCACGTCAGCCTCTTGATTTTCTGGGATTACAGGTGTGCCAGCCACCATGCCCATTAATTTAATCTACAGCTAAATCTATTATTTTTCATGTTACAAATTCAACAAGAAAATTTTTCCCTAATGAAACATCACATTTAAAGCATAAGTAGAATAAAAAAATGTAATAGACAGTGTCTTGCTCTATCATCCAGGTGAGAGTGCACTGGTGCAACCACAGCTGACCAGCCTGGAACTCTGGGCTCAGGCAATCCTCCCAGCTCAGCCTGCCTTTTAATTTTTTAGAGATGGCATCTTGCCCTGTTGCCCAGGCTGGTCTCCAACTCCTTGCCTAAAGCAACCCTCCCACGTCAGCCTCTTTATTTTCTGGGATTACAGGTGTGATTCAACCAGCCTGGTATTGCAGGAAAAAAAAAAAAAGTCAAGAAATTATCCTTTATTTTATTTTATTTTGAGTTGAATTCTTACTCTGTCACCCAGGCTGGAGTGCGGTGGTACAATCATAGTTCACTGCAGCCTGGATCTCCTGGGCTCAAGCGATTCTCCTGCCTCAGCCTCCCAAGTAGCTGGGATTACAGGTGTGCCAGCCACCATGCCCATTAATTTAATCTACAGCTAAATCTATTATTTTTTCATGTTACAAATTCAACAAGAAAATTTTTCCCTAATGAAACATCACATTTAAAGCATAAGTAGAATAAAAAATGTAATAGACAGTGTCTTGCTCTATCATCCAGGTGAGAGTGCACTGGTGCAACCACAGCTGACCAGCCTGGAACTCTGGGCTCAGGCAATCCTCCCAGCTCAGCCTGCCTTTTAATTTTTAGAGATGGCATCTTGCCCTGTTGCCCAGGCTGGTCTCAAACTCCTGATCTCAGATGATCCACCTGCCTCAGCCTCCCAAGTAGCTGGGATTACAGGTGTGCCAGCCACCATGCCCATTAATTTAATCTACAGCTAAATCTATTATTTTTCATGTTACAAATTCAACAAGAAAATTTTTCCCTAATGAAACATCACATTTAAAGCATAAGTAGAATAAAAAAATGTAATAGACAGTGTCTTGCTCTATCATCCAGGTGAGAGTGCACTGGTGCAACCACAGCTGACCAGCCTGGAACTCTGGGCTCAGGCAATCCTCCCAGCTCAGCCTGCCTTTTAATTTTTTAGAGATGGCATCTTGCCCTGTTGCCCAGGCTGGTCTCCAACTCCTTGCCTAAAGCAACCCTCCCACGTCAGCCTCTTGATTTTCTGGGATTACAGGTGTGAGTCAACCAGCCTGGCCAACATGACAAAACCCCATCTCTACTAAAAATACAAAAAATTAGCCAGGCATGGTGTCACATGCCTGTAATCCCAGCACTTTGGGAGGCCAAGGTGGGCAGATCACTTGAGTTCAGGAGTTCAAGGCCAGCCTGGCCAACATGACAAAACCCCATCTCTACTAAAAATACAAAAAATTAGCCAGGCATGGTGTCACATGCCTGTAATCCCAGCACTTTGGGAGGCCAAGGTGGGCAGATCACTTGAGTTCAGGAGTTCAAGGCCAGCCTGGCCAACATGACAAAACCCCGCCTCTTCTAAAAATACAAAAAATTAGCCAGGCATGGTGTCACATGCCTGTAATCCCAGCTACTCAGGATGCTGACGCACAAGAATCACTTGAACCCGGGAAGGCCAAGGCTGCAGTGAGCCAAGATCGTGCCACTGCACTCCAGCCTTGGTGACAGAGCGACTCTGTCTCAAAAAAAAAAAAAAAAAATACAAAAAATTAGCCAGGCATGGTGTCACATGCCTGTAATCCCAGCTACTCAGGATGCTGACGCACAAGAATCACTTGAACCCGGGAAGGCCAAGGCTGCAGTGAGCCAAGATCGTGCCACTGCACTCCAGCCTTGGTGACAGCGCGTTACTCTTTCTCAAAAAAAAAAAAAAAAAAAAAAAAAATACAAAAATTAGCCAGGCATGGTGTCACATGCCTGTAATCCCAGCACTTTGGGAGGCCGAGGCGGGCGGATCACGAGGTCAGGAGATCGAGACCATGGTGAAACCCCGCCTCTACTAAAAATACAAAAAATTAGCCAGGCATGGTGTCACATGCCTGTAATCCCAGCTACTCAGGATGCTGACGCACAAGAATCACTTGAACCCGGGAAGGCCAAGGCTGCAGTGAGCCGAGATCGCGCCACTGCACTCCAGCCTGGGTGACAGAGCGAGACTCTGTCTCAAAAAAAAAAAAAAAAAAAAAAGAGCTGAACTTCCTCGATGTGCTGGAGATTATTAAATTTGATTTGTGGCCAGGCGCAGTGGCTTACGCCTGCAATCCTAGCACTTTGGGAGGCCAAGGTGGGCAGATCACTTGAGTTCAGGAGTTCAAGGCCAGCCTGGCCAACATGGCGAAACCCGATCTCTACTAAAAATACAAAAATTAGCCAGGCATGGTGTCACATGCCTGTAATCCCAGCTACTCAGGATGCTGACGCACAAGAATCACTTGAACCCGGGAAGGCCAAGGCTGCAGTGAGCCAAGATCGTGCCACTGCACTCCAGCCTTGGTGACAGAGCGCGACTCTGTCTTAAGCAAAAAAAAATTTGATTTGTATAGTTGTGAGAAGTGCTTATGTTGCTGACTCCATTGCTCATTTGTGATCATATAAATCTCTTTTCTCCTTTCTGTAGTGTGATTTAAACTTAATCCTTAAAGGACATGTATTTCAGCTGGTTAGAGTTTTTTAGCTAGTAGAAACCTGAGTATACGAATCAAAGAAAACTGCTCCTGACCTGCCACAGACTTAGTTTTCTTTCTGTACTAAGATTTCTTTTAGGTATAGTAATTTGTTAAAGCCAAGAGCTCCTATGGAATGAAGTTAGGTGGCGGGAGTGGGTGGGGCATTGAGTAGTAAGATCGTCTTTATAATAGAGATGCCACTCTTGCAGATATTGACAGCTATCGGGCCCAAAAAATTATTACCAAACATTGGAAAGACAAGATATGAGCAACTTCTGATTGCTGCAGTCTCAAATATCAAGAAATACCACTATCCTCAGGACAATGAATAGACGATCAAAAAAGACTCACAGACTAGATTAGCTGTCATGTATCACCAAACAGGGACTGGATCCTCGTCAAACAGAAATTCACTTCATAACATCAAAACCAGAAACCCACACTGATGCCACTGATGGCAGAAAACAATGATGCAAGAGAGAGAGAGAGATAGAGAAAGGAAGGACTTGCCCAATGACCATACTTAGTATATAAAAGCAAAACAGCTCAATTTCTGCTCATGAAAACAAGAACCGAGGGAACAAGAACCAATAGCTCTAAGGATCCAGGTCTGCACCAGGGGCCTGTTAGGTGCAGGATTCTGTTGGCTCCAATGATGGGTATCAGATGGGTTAACTTTTATGGACATAGCCTCTGAAAGAAATCAGTCGAGGAATAATACAGAGACACTTGTCTGCATGCTCATTCTCCATTAATATAGAAGGGAAACTGGCATTAGATTGTGTTCATCAAATAAAAGTAAAATCAACATTTATAAAGAAAAGAGGAAAGGGGAGGAGAAAAAAATGACTGGGACCATTGTGATTGTGCTCCCTTTGGATAAGCAACTTAGCAGAAAGCTATCAAAGAGGTCACTATGACCTGTCTTCTCCGGACCAATGTGACTTGATCACCACAGGAAACAATTACAGGCTGGGCACAGTGGCTCATGCCTGTAATATCAACACTTTGGGAGGCTGAGGTGGGCGGATCACTTGAGCTCACAAGTTGGAGAGTAGCCTGGGCAGCATGATGTAACTCTGTCTGTACAAAAAATACAAAATTTCGCCAGGCATGAGGCTGAGGTGGGAGGATCACCTGAGCCTGGGGAGGTTCAGGCTGCAGTGCACCATGATTACACCACTGCATGGTCTCCACTGGAGGCTGCAGTGAACCATGATTACATCCAGCCTGGATGACAGAGTAAGACCATGTCTCTAAATAAATAAATTAAGTTTGAAAAAGAAACAGGGCCAGGCACGGTGGCTCAGACATATAATCCCAGCACTCTGGGAGGCCAAGATGGGAGTATCACTTGAGCTCAGGAGTTCGAGACCAGCCTGGGCAACATAGTAAGACCTCATCTCTAAAAAATACATATATATTTTTAAATAAACATATATAATAAAATAAAAAGAAACAATTACAGGCTGGGCACAGTGGCTCATGCCTGTAATCTTAGCACTTTGGGAGACTGAGGCAGGAGGATCACTTGAGCTCAGGAGTTCGAGACCAGCCTGGGCAACATAGTAAGACCTCATCTCTAAAAAATACATATATATTTTTAAATAAACATATATAATAAAATATATACTGTATTTTGTTATACATAATATATAATTGTATATATTTATTATCATGTAATTATAATAAAATATATACTGTATTTTGTTATACATAATATATAATTGTATATATTTATTATCATGTAATTATAATAAAATAAAAAGAAACAATTACAGGCTGGGCACAGTGGCTCATGCCTGTAATCTTAGCACTTTGGGAGACTGAGGCAGGAGGATCACTTGAGCCCAGGAGGCTGAGGCTTACAGTGAACTATGATCATGCCACTGCACTGCAACCTGGGTAGCAGAGCCAGACACTATCTCAAAAAATAAAATAACATGTCTTAGAAGTTTAGCTGTCCATCCTGTGCAACGGAATATCTGTGTGTAATGTCCACCATGTCCTCCTGTTGTACCTCCCCCTTACTTAAACCAGAAAGGCACTTGTCCCCATATTAGAATATCATTGGCACACGGCCGGGCATGGTGGCTCATGACTGTAATACCAGCATGTTGGGAGGCTGGTCAGGAGTTTGAGACCAGCCTGGCCAACAAGATGAAACCTTGTCTCTACTAAAAATACAAAAATTAGCCGGGCGTGGTGGTGCAGGCTTGTAAGCTGAGATCACTCCACTGCACTCCAGCCTGGGCGAAAGAGCAAGATTGTGTCTCAAAAAAAAAAAAAAGAAAAAAAAAAAAAAAGAAAGAAAAGAATATCATGGGCACATGTATAGAAAGTTTGTTAGGCCGGGTGCAGTGGTACACACCAGAAATCTCAGCACTTTGGGAGGCCAAGGCAGGCAAATCTCTTGAGCCCAGAAGTTGGAGCTCCTGGGGGTAACCTGGGCAACATAGCAAGACCCTATCTCAAAAAAAAAAAAACAAAAAGTAGGGGAGGGGAGAAAATTTGTTGTGTCAGCAAGTAAATGAAGAAAGGGACATTATTAGAGTTGAGAAATAAATTGGAATATGATTTGGTACCTTTTCCACAGAAGATAAGTTTGCTAAATGTGCTGAAATTAGAAGCATTATATAAGGCCCGGTGCAGTGGCTCATGCCTGTAATCTTAGCACTTTGGGAGGCCAAGGCAGGCAAATCTCTTGAGCCCAGAAGTTGGAGCCCTGGGGTAACCTGGGCAACATAGCAAGACCCTATCTCAAAAAATAAAATAACATGTCTTAGAAGTTTAGCTGTCCATCCTGTGCAACGGAATATCTGTGTGTAATGTCCACCATGTCCTCCTGTTGTACCTCCCCCTTACTTAAACCAGAAAGGCACTTGTCCCCATATTAGAATATCATTGGCACACGGCCGGGCATGGTGGCTCATGACTGTAATACCAGCATGTTGGGAGGCTGGTCAGGAGTTTGAGACCAGCCTGGCCAACAAGATGAAACCTTTTCTCTACAAAAAATACAAAAGTTAGCTAGGCCTTTCGGATGCGACAACCGATTGTGCCACAGAGACACAACCCTAGTGGCTTAGGACTCTGGGAAGATATAATCCCCCGGGTTTATCTAGTGCTCGATAATGCATGAACGCTTTAAAAGCTGGAACAGGCGGCCGGGCGCGGTGGCTCACACCTGTAATCCCAGCACTTTGGGAGGCCAAGGCGGAGGGACCAGGAGGTCAGCTGATCGAGACCATCCTGGCCAACAAGGTGAACCCTCTGGTTCTACTAAAACACAAAACATTAGCCGGGCGGGGTGGCGCGCGCCTGTATTCCCAGCTACTCCAGAGGCTGAGGCAGGGGAATCACTTGAACCCGGGAGGCCGAGGTTGCAGTGAGCCAAGATCCCTCCACTGCACTCCAGCCTGGCGAAAGAGCAAGACTCTGTCTCAGGGAAGAAGAAAAAAAAAAAAAATCCTGGAGCAGGCGTCCCTCAGTGGGCTCTAACCACCAACCTTTAGATTCACAGCCGAACGCGCTAACCGATTGTGCCGCAGAGACACGTAGTGTACCTTCTTCTGGGCGCTGTAGGAAGGGTGCACTCACCAAACACTTCCCAACCCTCCCATCCTCAGAGCCCACCAGACAGCACAACTGTGAAAGGCCTTGGAAAACGGGAGCGATGAGAGCGGTGAATCGTGTTGGTCTCCTTGGAGACCCGCAGGTTGAGAGATTCTGGAACCAGGACGACCTTGCCCCTCAACTGCATCAGAAGCCCCCGGAAACGCCCCGGCCCCGACCCGGACCTGAGCCGCCTGGGGGCCCAAGGGAAGCTGAACGCCCGGTGGGCTCCCGGGATGGTTCTTTGGGCCGCCTTGACCCAGTGAGGCAGCCTGTGCCCACCCTGCCCAGTCACTTTTGAGGCTGCTGCGGAACTTCCGCTGCCACCTTCGGATCCTGTGTCCCGCACGGGGGCTCCACCAGGGCAGGGATCATGGTGAGGGTCACTCATGGGTCCCCTCGCGGGGAGCAGGGTCTGGCACTCACCAGCGCGCACGACTAGGACTTGTTGAATTAATCCATCGTCACTTTTAGCTTTTAGTCCTTTGAAGAGCCCCGAAAATGGAAATCATGAAATATTTTACCATGGGGAAGTTTTGATTTGTTTTTTGTTTTTGTTTGTTTGTTTTAGAGACAGCGGGGTCTGCTAGGCCCAGCCAGGCTGGAGTGCCACGGTGGTGCAAACCACGACTCACTGACCTCTCTCTGAGCCTCCAGAGACCACATCGTCATGCTAGCATAGTCCCTTGAAGAATCCCAAGAATAGAAATCATGAGATTTTTCCATGGGGAAGTTCTTTTTTCAAAGCGTTTATTCACGTTGATTTCTAGGCCTCCCCTGGGGAGGGCAACGGGCAGGACCTCCAGTGCACCTTCTGCGCGGTGGAGCCGCGGGGGCTCAGCTGGGCAGTGGTAGGGTCGTGGGGCGGGAGGGCAGGAGGGAACGGAAAAGCAAAAGCAGGGAAAGAAGCCGGGGAGCGGTGGAACAGACATCCAGACCTCCTGAAAGGCTCCCGTGCAGAGGCACAGGCTAGATCTTCTGGAGGTGAGAATTGTTTGCTGTTGCTGTTGTTGTTTTTGTTGTTGAAGCAGAATGGGGAGGAACTGAGGGGAAAATTCAGAGAGAACATGAAAGAGCTCCAAACGTGAGGACCTATAACTCCCCAGGAATAACATCTTTCAGAAGAACTAGACAGAAAACTAGGTATCTGGGAACCCTGAAATCCCTGGAGGAATAGCATCATCATGACCCTCTGTGTTCCTTTTGTCAAAAGGACTTGCTTCCCTTGTTTGTACAATTGTTTGTGTTTGTTAAATAAATAAAACCCTTTTCATATATCTTTGAAAGTACATGGGCTCTATTATTTTATGATTACAAACAATGCTGCAGTCATCATTCTTGTACACTTCTCATTGGCCACTGGTGTATTTCTACAGTGTAGAGGCCTGGAGAGCAGTTGCTCCAGCATAGTGTTTACATGGTTTTTATATCATTCCATGTTCTTCCCTTTGTTAACTTATTAGCTGTAACTCTTTCTTTCGTCTGGTCCACCACTCCCTGACTTCTTTCCCTGCTTTTGCTTTTTGAGTGACGGCTTTAGGGTCTCCGGAATACATCTTTATCAGTGCCATCTAGTGACATTCTACCTCCCCTTCTGGTCATTATGCTAGTGTTGTCATGTAATTTGATTTTAGACATGTTATAAACCCCACAATCCATTATTATTGCTTTTGTTTAATCGGTCAAATTATTTTAAAAGATTTAAATAATAAGAACATATATATTTAACGATGTACATACCGATTTCCAGTAGTCTCCGTTTCTTTGCGTAGATCCAGATTTCTGTCTGGTATCTTTATCCTTAGGCCTGGAGGACTCCTTTTGCATTTCTTGTAGTGTGGGTTGCTGAATTCTTTCATTTTTTGGTATGTCTTTAAATGTCCTTATTTCAGTCACATTCTTGAAAGATTTTTCATTTTGGCATAGAATTCTAGGAAAACTTTATTTCTTTCAGTACTTTAGGATGTTGCCACTTTGTTTTTGTAAAACTGGCATAAAGTGGGCTTCTTGTACTTGTTATATAATTTTTGGAATGTGTATTAAAATTAAAAACATTAAAATGGGCTGGACAAGGTGATGCACGCCTGTAGTCCCAGCACTTTGGGAAGGGGAGACAGGAGGATCACTTGAGGCCCAGAGTTGGAGACCAGTGTGGGCAATACAGCAAGACATTTTCTCTCTGTCTCTAATATATATATATACATATATATATATACACACATATATATACATATATATACATATATATATACACACACATATATATATACACACATATATATATATACATACACATACACACACACACACACACATACATCGTGAATGTCCTATATTCATCTTAAGTTCCACCAACAGTGCACTTAAAGTAAAATGTGCCGAACCTGAGGGTCAAACCTACTTACTGATGTGTAATTTGTGTTTGTGAGACATTCTCAACAGCATTTGCTTTCCCTAGCATAGTAGTTTTCGTGTTTTCCTCACATCTGAATGTCTTAAGTGCAAAACCTGTCAGAATTCATTTCCTTTGCCAAAAGTTTCTAAGATACTTTTTTTTTCTTTTTTGAGATCAGCGCACTGCAACTTCCACTTCCCAAGTTCACAGGATTCTCCTGCCTCAGCCTTGCGAATAGCTGGGACTACAGGCCTGCACCAACACAGCCGGCTAATTTTTGTATTTTTAGCAGAGACAGAGTTTCACCATGTTGGCCAGGCTGGTCTCAAACTCCTGACCTCAAGTAATCTGCCCACCTCGGCCTCCCAAAGTGTTGGGATTACAGGCATGAGCCACCTTGCCCGGCCTAAAATACTCTTACTTCAAGTAAAAGTGCATTAAAAACAAACTTCTCAGTTGCATCCCTGGAATCCATAGAAAGCCCGGGAGAGACAATCAAGTGCTACAGGATCAAGTGCTAAACAGGGGAGGACAAAGCATGGCTTCCTAACTAGGAGTCAGGGCAAAGTTATCTGCTGTGGTCTCCAATGGAGACCGAACTTGGTTCACCACCTGTGAAGGGGCTGGTGCCCTTCCCTACCCTCCCTGCCTGGGTGTCTTCAGCACCCAAGCTCACCCAGAACATTACTGCCTGCCAGAGAGAGCGAGAGGACCAAGGAGGGCGGTGGGTGCAGTGGGAACCAGAGTCACCGTGTGCCTGTGCCTTGTGGGCTCCTAGCAAATTGAATAAACGCCCCCTGAAGCTTCTCTGCAGGTCACGGGGAAGGGGAGGGTGGCTGCCGACCCGGCGGGAGAAGCGTCAAGAAGCGTCGGGAGGACCTGACCCTACCCCTGGACCTTGAAGACAGGCCTGGCCAGGCTGATTTTAATGGATAGGCCCAAGGAAAAGGCTCAAGGGCGGCCCAAACCCCAACCCTGAGATTAAGGCTTTCAAATGTCTGAACGTTTTGATATTGGTCAGTAGAATCCATCCCACCTTTATCAGGAGACTCCTTTGCCAAAATTCAGAGGTCTGGGATTCCTGCTTGTTGCCGCACAGAAAGCCAATCACCGAGACGATTGTTGCCAAGGAAGGCACTTTAATAGGGTGCTGCAGTGGGGGAGATGAGAACTCAGTCTCAAATCCATCTCCCTGACCAACCAAAACCAGAGGTTTAGATGGCAGGGAAGAAATGCAACAATGAGTAAGAAAACAGAAACTAGGGAGGTGCAAGGAAGCAATCATGATGAATGAGGGGTCCCAGCATCTCATTTTCTGGATGAATTTCAGTTCTTTGATAGCTTTTTTGACAGGCCTGAAGGTCATTTCCTGAGGAAGGAACTCAGATAAAACAAATATTAAGTTTCTTTTTTTTTTTTTTTTTTTTTTGAGACGGAGTCTTGCTCTGTCGCCCAGGCCGGAGTGCAGTGGCGCGATCTCAGCTCACTGCAACCTCCGCCTCCCAGGTTCATGCCATTCTCCTGCCTCAGCCTCCTGAGCAGCTGGGACTACAGGTGCCCACCACCACGCCCAGCTACTTTTTTGTATTTTTAGTAGAGACGGGGTTTCACTGTGTTAGCCAGGATGGTCTCGATCTCCCGACCTCGCGATCCACCCGCCTCGGCCTCCCAAAGTGCTGAGATTACAGGCGTGAGCCACCGCGCCTGGCCAACAAATATTAAGTTTCAAGCTGTAAGACCAGAAGGGTTCATTTCTAGGTTTATCCAAAAAAGCTACATATGGGACTGTGGGGTGGTTTTCAGACCAAGAAAGAAAAAGATTGTGCAGACCAAAGTCTGCAGTTAACCAAAGAAAAAACATAATTTTCTGACCAATAGGATGTATGGGATCAGAGAACGACCAGGCTGTAGAAGAACTGTTTTTTGTCCTGAGCACAGGGGAAGGATGAAGTTGTACCAACTAAGGCGGAATTAAGCTGCAGATGGGGAAAAATCTGGATTTTGGTTCAGAGCCCTGGGGTCTTCCTTGAAAGAAGAACCCTGTCTCGGTTTCTGCATCTCTCTGAGTCCTTTTGGAGGTTGAGGATGCTGAGGTCTTGGTGCTTGGCCCCCTCTAGCCCTGAGTACTTCCCCTCCTGCAGGGCAACCTGGCCCAGTACCCAGGTTCCAGCTCCAGCGACCATCTCCCCCTACTTTGCTCCTAGCAGAGGCCTGCAGGCCTAGCGGTTCCTGCAGAACCGCTGTCTCCCTCTTTCGGATAAAGCAGAGAGGAAAATGACCCGTGTGGAGGGAATCAGGGGCTGCATCTGCACGGAGGAGCTGAGGCAAGTAGGGCAGTTGCGGTCTGTCAATGTAAAGGACATTGGCCATCCAGGAGATTGGGCTGTTATTATTAATTTTTAAATTTGTCAATACAAACTTCAGGGAAATTTGTCTTCTCACTTGTAGGAACCTCACAAGACCTCCCATCTTATATTCCAGGGAGAATTGCTGCATATTACACGAACACGTAGGTGAGACTGCCGTTCTGACCTGCAGGCCTCGACGCCCTGTGCAGGGGCACTAGGACACTGGCAAAGCCCTTCCCATACAAAGAGCAAGCGTGTTATGTCCACAACCCAATGGCACCAGTTTTAAGTACAATTTCTACTTGGTTCTATGAGCTGAGTACATGTTCCCCCCAGCACAGAAATCCTACAAACTCCCGTGAATGCTACAGGGAAAAGCAGGGGCTAGCCAGGTGTGATGGATCATACCTGTAATCCCAGCAGTTTAGAAGTCCAAGGCAGGGCGGATCACTTGAGTCCAGGAATTAGAGACCAACCTGGGCAACATGGTGAAACTTCAACTCTTAAAAAAACAAAACAACAACAACAACAACAACAAAACAAGAACAGAAATTAGTCGGCTGCGATGGCTCGTGCCTGTGCTACTCCAGAGGCTGAGGTGGGAGGATCACTTGAACCAAGATCCCACCAGATACAGTGAGACTCTGTCTCAGGGAAAAATACAAACAAAAAAAAGAGGCTATGTAAGAGGTGACTCTGGGGACAATGGAAAAACCTAAGGTTTTCAAGTGGTGTTAAAAGCCAGTAGGCCTTGGGGACCATTGAGCAATCTACAAAGCAGGGAAGCTTAGATCCCTGAGTTCTGCCCGCCAAGTACCACCACAGCTAACATGAGAGACCTCCCCGACAGAGACTGAAATTTGCCTCCTGAGGAAACAAGTGACTACAGACATCTGTCCCATGACAGTAAACAAGAAAACAAGGTCTCACAAAAACAAAAACAGCTGACCACACCATACAATCACTGAGACCGAGCCTGCGACTATAGGCGAAAAAAAAAATGCTGTCTATTATTCATACCATGAAAGACCAGGGGAAAGCACAAACGCAGTCCCCTACTACTGTTGCGGGAATCAGGAGAACAAAGAGACCAATGAGTGGAAGAGAATGATTTTACTGAGTGCACTCAGGCCTAGCGTGAGCCCCGAAGAAAGACAGGGCTTGACTTTTATACACACTTCTGAAAGGGGGTTGGCTAGTTTGAATGGTGCAGCAGGAATTTGATGGTGCAAAACTCGCGGGGCAGGCAAGAGGGCTTACAGAAGCAGAAAGAAGGCAGTTAATCAAACTGTGACAGGTCTTGCAACGCAAGCATAGCTGGTAACCTTGCAGCTGCACTGAAGGGAAATCAGGAACTTAAAAAACTTGAATAACGAGAAGTGGCAAGTGGGAAAGAGTAGACAGTAAAGGCACTTGTTTTTCCTACGCTTGCTGGGGGAACACCGTATTGACGAAATCGTTGCAAGTCAGTGGGATAGCTTTTCAAACTGCATTAGTCAGGGACTTGCAAGGCTCTATCCACTGTAAACTCGCGGGGACTCAGCCAAATACAGGAAAAACCGTTTTATCATTACAACTTGTCTCATTACTACAAATTACGCAACTGAGCTCTCCACGTTAGACAAAGCGACACAACAGCACACCCGGATCAAAAACATATGAAAAATCCACCATTAAAATACTGCACCTCTTAACAACCATCGTATTATGTTCGGATAAGTAACCAACCACGCAACGCTCTCCGCCCCTCCACAGCTCCATACGCCTCACCCTTTAAACTCACAGTCACTTGCCCCGAGCACCACTCCAGCCAATCCCCAACCACCCGAGCCCTCCTATTCCTAACACACAGCTGGGACTCTCACATCCAGCCAGTGGTCCTGGACTTGCTCTATAGCGCAGGAAATCCTTCGTGGCGAACCAGCAGCCCCTGCGCTGCATCATCTACATAGAAACGCCCTATCGGTGATGTCACCGACAGCGCCTTTCCCAGTCTCCTTCTGCTCTTCCACCCCACCCTCCGCCACTCAGCCGACCAACCCGCTGCGGGCAGAGGTAGTGACGTCTGCTGTCCCGCCTCTCCCTCTCGCCTTTGTCCTTTCCGGAGGTGCGCCGAGACTCCAAATCTAGTATCCCCCAAAGAAGCGACTACGTTTCCTGTGGCCTGCGGAGGACCCTTCTGGCGGCCAACTGGAAGCCGTGCGCCGGTCTTCAAATAGTGGCTTTTAATTCGAAGACTAGAACGTTTAGGATTACAAAGAAAACCGTTTCCTTTCAAAGCTGTTTATCTTTGTGAAGTAGCATTTTGCTTAAAATTGGAAGCCTTTCAGTATCAGAGAGAAATCATATCTATGAAACTAGAGAGGCTGCTCAGATGATTGCAAACCAGCCATCCTTGCTGGTTTTACCAGTAGTAGTGTTATGAAGGAAATTGTCCAATTTCATGAGTCTTTTGTTTTTCAAATACAGTATTGTAGAAAAAGGAAGCAGAATGTGGTTGCTGTCTCAATGTAATGCCTCTCTGGGCCTCATAGAATTTAGTTTCCGCACTCGTCATAAAAGTTCTCTTCTTTCCTCATTCTCCCTTTAGATAAAAAGTCTCTTTTTTTTTTTTTTGAGACGGAGTCTCGCTCTGTCGCCCAGGCTGGAGTGCAGTGGTGTAATCTCGGCTCACTGCAGCCTCCAACTCCTGGGCTTAAGTGATCCTCCTGCCTCAGCCTCCCAGTACCTGGGACTACAGGCCCCACCACCACGCCTCGATAATTTTTGTATTTTAGTAGAGACGGGGTTTCACTGTGTTAGCCAGGATGGTGCAGTCTCGTGCCATGATCCAGCCCGCCTCGGCCTCCCAAAGTGCTGGGATTACAGGCGTGAGCCACCGCGCCTGGCCAACAAATATTAAGTTTCAAGCTGTAAGACCAGAAGGGTTCATTTCTAGGTTTATCCAAAAAAGCTACATATGGGACTGTGGGGTGGTTTTCAGACCAAGAAAGAAAAAGATTGTGCAGACCAAAGTCTGCAGTTAACCAAAGAAAAAACATAATTTTCTGACCAATAGGATGTATGGGATCAGAGAACGACCAGGCTGTAGAAGAACTGTTTTTTGTCCTGAGCACAGGGGAAGGATGAAGTTGTACCAACTAAGGCGAATTAAGAAGCTGCAGATGGGGAAAATCTGGATTTTGGTTCAGAGCCCTGGGGTCTTCCTTGAAAGAAGAACCCTGTCTCGGTTTCTGCATCTCTCTGAGTCCTTTTGGAGGTTGAGGATGCTGAGGTCTTGGTGCTTGGCCCCCTCTAGCCCTGAGTACTTCCCCTCCTGCAGGGCAACCTGGCCCAGTACCCAGGTTCCAGCTCCAGCGACCATCTCCCCCTACTTTGCTCCTAGCAGAGGCCTGCAGGCCTAGCGGTTCCTGCAGAACCGCTGTCTCCCTCTTTCGGATAAAGCAGAGAGGAAAATGACCCGTGTGGAGGGAATCAGGGGCTGCATCTGCACGGAGGAGCTGAGGCAAGTAGGGGCAGTTGCGGTCTGTCAATGTAAAGGACATTGGCCATCCAGGAGATTGGGCTGTTATTATTAATTTTTAAATTTGTCAATACAAACTTCAGGGAAATTTGTCTTCTCACTTGTAGGAACCTCACAAGACCTCCCATCTTATATTCCAGGGAGAATTGCTGCATATTACACGAACACGTAGGTGAGACTGCCGTTCTGACCTGCAGGCCTCGACGCCCTGTGCAGGGGCACTAGGACACTGGCAAAGCCCTTCCCATACAAAGAGCAAGCGTGTTATGTCCACAACCCAATGGCACCAGTTTTAAGTACAATTTCTACTTGGTTCTATGAGCTGAGTACATGTTCCCCCCAGCACAGAAATCCTGGCTCCGTGAGTACTACAGGGAAAAGAAACAGGGGCCTAGCCAGGTGTGATGGATCATACCTGTAATCCCAGCAGTTTAGAAGTCCAAGGCAGGGCGGATCACTTGAGTCCAGGAATTAGAGACCAACCTGGGCAACATGGTGAAACTTCAACTCTTAAAAAAACAAAACAACAACAACAACAACAACAACAAAACAAGGAGCAAGAAATTGATGGAAACAGTGGCAGCCTGTGCTACTCCAGAGGCTGAGGTGGGAGGATCACTTGAACCAAGATCCCACCAGATACAGTGAGACTCTGTCTCAGGGAAAAATACAAACAAAAAAAAGAGGCTATGTAAGAGGTGACTCTGGGGACAATGGAAAAACCTAAGGTTTTCAAGTGGTGTTAAAAGCCAGTAGGCCTTGGGGACCATTGAGCAATCTACAAAGCAGGGAAGCTTAGATCCCTGAGTTCTGCCCGCCAAGTACCACCACAGCTAACATGAGAGACCTCCCCGACAGAGACTGAAATTTGCCTCCTGAGGAAACAAGTGACTACAGACATCTGTCCCATGACAGTAAACAAGAAAACAAGGTCTCACAAAAACAAAAACAGCTGACCACACCATACAATCACTGAGACCGAGCCTGCGACTATAGGCGAAAAAAAAAATGCTGTCTATTATTCATACCATGAAAGACCAGGGGAAAGCACAAACGCAGTCCCCTCTACTGTTAAGTGAATCAGGAGAACAAAGAGACCAATGAGTGGAAGAGAATGATTTTACTGAGTGCACTCAGGCCCCTGTAATGAGCCGAAGAAAGACAGGGCTTGACTTTTATACACACTTCTGAAAGGGGGTTGGCTAGTTTGAATGGTGCAGCAGGAATTTGATGGTGCAAAACTCACTTGGGGCAGGCAAGAGGGCTTACAGAAGCAGAAAGAAGGCAGTTAATCAAACTGTGACAGGTCTTGCAACGCAAGCATAGCTGGTAACCTTGCAGCTGCACTGAAGGGAAATCAGGAACTTAAAAAACTTGAATAACGAGAAGTGGCAAGTGGGAAAGAGTAGACAGTAAAGGCACTTGTTTTTCCTACGCTTGCTGGGGGAACACCGTATTGACGAAATCGTTGCAAGTCAGTGGGATAGCTTTTCAAACTGCATTAGTCAGGGACTTGCAAGGCTCTATCCACTGTAAACTCGCGGGGACTCAGCCAAATACAGGAAAAACCGTTTTATCATTACAACTTGTCTCATTACTACAAATTACGCAACTGAGCTCTCCACGTTAGACAAAGCGACACAACAGCACACCCGGATCAAAAACATATGAAAAATCCACCATTAAAATACTGCACCTCTTAACAACCATCGTATTATGTTCGGATAAGTAACCAACCACGCAACGCTCTCCGCCCCTCCACAGCTCCATACGCCTCACCCTTTAAACTCACAGTCACTTGCCCCGAGCACCACTCCAGCCAATCCCCAACCACCCGAGCCCTCCTATTCCTAACACACAGCTGGGACTCTCACATCCAGCCAGTGGTCCTGGACTTGCTCTATAGCGCAGGAAATCCTTCGTGGCGAACCAGCAGCCCCTGCGCTGCATCATCTACATAGAAACGCCCTATCGGTGATGTCACCGACAGCGCCTTTCCCAGTCTCCTTCTGCTCTTCCACCCCACCCTCCGCCACTCAGCCGACCAACCCGCTGCGGGCAGAGGTAGTGACGTCTGCTGTCCCGCCTCTCCCTCTCGCCTTTGTCCTTTCCGGAGGTGCGCCGAGACTCCAAATCTAGTATCCCCCAAAGAAGCGACTACGTTTCCTGTGGCCTGCGGAGGACCCTTCTGGCGGCCAACTGGAAGCCGTGCGCCGGTCTTCAAATAGTGGCTTTTAATTCGAAGACTAGAACGTTTAGGATTACAAAGAAAACCGTTTCCTTTCAAAGCTGTTTATCTTTGTGAAGTAGCATTTTGCTTAAAATTGGAAGCCTTTCAGTATCAGAGAGAAATCATATCTATGAAACTAGAGAGGCTGCTCAGATGATTGCAAACCAGCCATCCTTGCTGGTTTTACCAGTAGTAGTGTTATGAAGGAAATTGTCCAATTTCATGAGTCTTTTGTTTTTCAAATACAGTATTGTAGAAAAAGGAAGCAGAATGTGGTTGCTGTCTCAATGTAATGCCTCTCTGGGCCTCAGAATTTGGGAAGGCTCGCACTCGTCATAAAAGTTCTCTTCTTTCCTCATTCTCCCTTTAGATAAAAAGTCTCTTTTTTTTTTTTTTTGAGACGGAGTCTCGCTCTGTCGCCCAGGCTGGAGTGCAGTGGTGTAATCTCCGGCTCACTGCGGCCTCGCCCCGGGTTCAAGCCATTCTCTTGCCTCAGCCTCCCCAGTACCTGGGACTACAGGCGCCCACCACCACGCCCGGATAATTTTTTGTATTTTTAGTAGAGACGGGGGTTTCACTGTGTTGGCCAGGATGGTCTCGATCTCCTGACCTCGTGATCCGCCCGCCTCGGCCTCCCGAAGTGCTGGGATTACAGGCGTGAGCCACCGCGCTCGGCCAGATAAAAAGTCTTTCTTGAGAGCATTGTCCATCAAAAGCTGTATCCCTCCTTGCCAGAAAGCCTCATTCCCAGACAGTCCTGTCCCACACTGGGGGCAGGTGAGGAAAGGAGCCCTCTCACTGAGGAATTTTTAACAGTGCCCAGAAGCTGAATTGGCATCACGGAATGGGGAAAAAAAAAAAGACAGAGAGATCTCGGCCAATTCTATAGTTGCTGTCACTTGTTGAATCATCTCTAGTCTTCAGAGTACCATGAATTTAGTTTCTCAAAAGAAGTAATCAATGAGAAATATATAACATTAATAATTTGACTACTGGAGATATAATGCACACAAGAATGCTAATCACAAAGAGAATCTATATCCTGTGACCGGAGGACTCCCATCCAAGCATATTTTGACCTCCGGCCAAGCCCGCATTGAAATTTCTAGGATTTCTTTTTTCTTTCCCTTTTGATCTACTCCTAACGCCTGCTTTCTGTTTCTTCAAGACCTTTTTTGGATCCCTACTGCACAGGACCTAAGGGTTGGTGCTCTCTCACCCCTCCCTGATGCCTGGGTGTCTCAGCACCCAAGCCTCACCCAGAGAACATTACTGCCCGCCAGAGAGAGCCAGAGACCAAGGAGGGCTGCAGGGTCCAGAGGCCACGGGTGCCTGCGCCTTGTGGGCTCCCCTAGCAAATTGAATAAACGCCCTGAAGCTTCCTCTTCTGTCACGGGAAGGAGGGTGGCTGCCGCACTGGGCGGGAGAAGGCCAAGAAGGCTGGAGATCTGACCCCTACCCCTGGACCTTGAAGACAGGCTCAAGAAGGCTGATTTGTTTGAGTAGGCCTAAGGAAAAGGCTCAAGGGCGCCCAAACCCCAACCCTGAGATTAAGGCTTTTCTAAATGTCTGAACGCTTTGATAGCTGGTCAGTAGAATCCATCCTACTCCTTTATCAGAGACTCTTTGCCAAAAAATTCAGAGGTCTGGGATTCTGCTTTTGTTGCCGCGACAGAAAGCTAATCAATGTGACATTGTTGCTATGAAGGTACTTTTATTAGGGTGCTGCAGTGGGTGTGTATATTTATAACCTTAACCAATCCATCTCCCTGACCAAACCAAAACCAGAGGTTTAGAGCTTAAGCAGGGAAGAAATGCAACAAATGAGTAAGAAAACAGAAACCAGGGAGGCAAGGAAGCAATCATGATGAATGAGGGGTCCCAGCATCCTTACTCTTCTGGATGAATTTCAGTTCTTTGATAGCTTTTGACAGGCCTGAAGGTCACTCTTGAGAAGGAACTCAGATAAAATAAATATGCTTGAGACGGAGGTCTTGTTTGTCGCCTAGGCTGGAGGTGTGTAGCATGTTGATCTTCAGTTTCACTGCAACCTCCGCCTCCCAGGTTCATGCTATTCTCCTCTGCCTCAGCCTCCTGAGCAGCTGGGACTACAGGTGCCCACCTCACTACCTAGCTACTTTTTTGTATTTTTAGTAGAGATTTGTTTCACTGTATAGCTGTGATGGTTCATCTTTCCGACTCACATCCACCTGGGCTTCGGGTTTCTCCTAAAGTGTTGGAGGGATATAGGAGCAGAGTTGTCTCACAAACACAAGCCCAAATGCAAAATATCCGCAATGTCCTACCCCCAGGCCACACCATCCACGACCCAAAAAGTGGCTCTCAAGACCATTGTTGAAAGACCAAGCAAGAACTCAAAGTCCGCAAGTCAACCGAAAACACAACCTCCAACTGCAACAGGACGCATGACCTGAGAACGACCAGGCTGTAGAAGAACTGTTTGTCCTGGAGCAATAGGGGAAGGATGAAGTTGTACCACCCAAGGCGGAATTAAGCTGCAGATGGGGAAAATCTGATTTGGTTCAGGAGCCCTGGGGTCTTCCTCTGGAAAGAAGAACCCCTGTCTCCGGCTCTGCATCTCCTCTGAGTCCCTTTGGAGGCTGAGGATGCTGAGGTCTCTGGTGCTTGGCCCCCAGCCCCTGAAGGAGACTTCCCCTCCCTGCAGGGCAACCTGGCCCAGCACCAGGTTCCACCCAGCCACCATCTCCCCACTTTGTTCCTGCAGCAGAGGCTCTGCAGGCTTCCATGGGTTCCTGCAGAACCTTGTCCCTCTCGACAGCCAAGAGATGAAACGACCGTGCGGAGGAACTGTAAAATGCATCCGGCACCGATGACCGATGCAAGCAGTACAGTCATGTCCGTCACCCAAAATGAATATCATCCATGAGACTACCGTTACACACTCAAATCACCACAAACTCAGGAAATCTGTCTCCTCAACTTAGAATTCAAGGCAGATTCTCTATCTTATATTCTAGGAGAGAGCATATATCAACACGTGGTGGATTGCTGTTTGACTTGTAGGTTTCGGATGCCTTGTGTAGGCATTTTAGATACTGGCAAAGTTCTTCTATACAAGAGTGTGAAAGCAGGTTCACAACCTAATGGTACCTGTTTTGGTATACTTACTTGTTCTATGAGTTGGAGGTACATGTTCTCTAGTACAGAAATCCTACAAACTCCCGCGGAATGTTACAGGGAAAAGTAGGCTAGCTAGGTGTGATGGATCATACTCTGTAATCCTAGCAGTTTAGAAGTTCAAGGTATGGATCACTTGAGTCTAGAATTAGAGACCACCCAAGTGATCACGGTAAGTGAAACTTCAACTCTTAAAAAAAAAACAAAACAACAACAACAAATAACAACAAACAAGAACAGAAACAATGCCATGGTCGCGCTCGTGCTACTCCAGAGGCTGAGTGTGGGAGGATCACTTGAACCAAGATCCCACTAGGATAAGAAAGTGAGAGACTCTCCTGTCTCTAGGGAAAAAATACAAACAAAAAAAAAAGAGGCTATGTAAGAGGTGACTTGGGACAATGGAAAACCTAAGGTTTCTGGGTGGTGTTAAGTTGCAGGCCTGGGGACCACACCCACAAAGCAGGAAGCTTATGATCCCGAGTTCCGGGCCCTACCAAGCACCACCACAGCCAACATGAGACCTCCTACAGAGACTGAAATTTGCCCTGAGGTAAAGTGACTACAGACATCTGTCCTGCATGACAGCAAACAGAAAACAAGGGGTCTCACAAACAAAAAAACAGCTGACCAAGCCACCATACAATCACTGAGACTGAGCTTGCGGGATTAGTAGGCGGAAAAGGGCTGCTGTTTATGATTCGCACAGGAAAGACTAGGGGAGACAAACGCAGTCCCCTACTACTGTTAAGTGGACCAGGGAGAACAACAAAGAGACCACGAGTGGAAGAGAATGATTTACTGAGTGCACTCAGGCCTAGCGTGAGCCCCTGAAGAAAGACAGGGCTTGACTTTTTATACGCCACACTTCTGAAAGGGGGGGGCTACTAGTTTGGAATGGTGCAGCAGGAATTTGATGCAAAAAACTCGGTGGGGTAGGTGGGTGAGGGCTTGAGAAGTAGAGAGAAAGACCAATTAGATAGGAGCCCAATGTGGTGAGACAGGGCCTTAGAAGCTGTAATTGAAGTGGGAATTAGAATTGGGAACAAATCCATAAAAGTTACAGACAACCTGCCTCTTCCCACGCCTGCTACTGACCCAAACCCGCCGCAAGCCCAAAGTGACAACAAACCGCACAGTCAGACCCCGCTGGCCCATCCAATGCAAACCGCGACCAAACAAAACACAAGTAGAAAATTGTTGACATATAATTTGTTCTATTATTGGCAACATGCAACTGAGTTTCTGACAGCAGATAAGCGATACAAATAGCACACCTGGATCAAAAAACAGATGAAAAAATCCACCATTAAAATATTGCACCTCTAATAACCATCGCATGTCTGGATAAGTAACCAAATCTCACGCAACAAGCCCGCCCTCCACAGCTCCATACGCCTCACCCTTTTAAACTTCACAGTCACTTGCCCTGAGCACTACTCCAGCCAATCCTGGGAACTACCCTCGAGAGCTCCCTCCTATTCCTGCACACACAGCTGGGACTCTTACATCCAGCCAGTGGTCCTGGATTCTGGCTCTTACAGCGCAGGAAACTCCTTCGTAAATGAACCAGCAGCCCCCTGCGCCGCATCACTACACATAGAAACGCCCCACGGGTGACGTCACCGACAGCGCCTCCTCCCAGCCCCTTGCCTTCCACCCCACCCTCCGCCACCAGCCGACCAACCTGGCCAGGGTAGATGTTTGTTGTTCTGCTCTCTTCTTTGCTTCTTTGTCTTTCTCTGAGGGTGTGTTGGAGCTCCAAATCTAGTATCCCCCAAAGAAGCGACTACTGCTTCCTGTGGCCTCAGGAGGACCCCTTCCTGGCGGCCAACTGAAGCCGTGCGCCGGTCTTCAAATAGTGGCTTTAATTCGAAGACTAGAACGTTAGGATTACAAAGAAAAACCGTTTCCTCTCTAAAGCTGTTTATCTTGTGAAGTAGCATTTTACGGTGTAATTGAAGCCTTTCAGTATCAGAGAGAAATCATATCTATAAACCAGAGGCTGCTCAGATGATTGCAAACCAGCCATCCTGCTGGTTTTACCAGTAGTAGTGTTATGGAAGGAAATCTGTCCACTCTCATGAGTCTTTGTTTCTTCAAATACAACATTGTAGAAAGAAGCCAGAATGTGGCTGCTGTCTCAATGTAACGTTTCTAATTAGACTATTGTTTTGTATTTTGTTATAAAGCCTCTTCCTCATCTCCCTAGATAAAAAGTCCTCTTGAGACGCAGAGTCCCGCCTGTCACCCAGGCCGGAGCGCAGTGGAACTGCCTCACTGCAAGTCTCACCCGGTCTCAAGCTCATCTCCTCCTGTCTAGCCTCCCAGCACCTGGACCACAGGCTTCCACCACCACCGGATAATTCCAGAGCCTTTAGTAGAGACGGGGCTCTCACCAAGCTGGCCAGGATGGTCTCGATCTCCTGGACTGCGGATCCTCCGCCTGCCCTCCCGGCGTTGATTACAGGTATGGAGCCACCACAGCCGCCAGATAAAGTCTTCTTATATTGTCTATCAAAAGCTGTATCCTCCTCGCTGTGAAAAGCTCATTTTAGATAGTTCTTGTTCTATACTTGGGGTAGAGGGAAAGGGAGTTTCATTGAGGGAATTTTAATAGTGCTCTAGAAGTTGAATTAGACATGGGATCCCAACCTGCCAGCCGTCACCCGCCGAACCATCCCAACTCAGCCAACCTACACAACAACCCGACCACCATAGAATTTATCTTGAAATAGGTGGAACGGTTCTATTAGGGTAGCTAATTGAAAACATTAGGAAATATTTAAATTCTATTTAGCGATTTAGAAGTTGGTTTTTTCTGACTTTCATAGAGAAGGTTCTACCTGCATGGGAAACATTTACGTGATATGCAACAAAGGTGTTCTACAATTACACATACATCTCCCTGCTCAGCTGCTAAATATATCATCTAAAGTGATGTGATTATCTAGTACAACCTCAGCTTAATAAATAGCTTTCTTTTATTGAGCTGCAAAGAGGCCACAGTTTTGTCAGCAATGTAGTTCTTTCTTTTTTCTTTTTCTTTCAGAGACAGTGTCTGTCTCTGTGGTCTAGGGTTGAGTGCAGGTACCCACTATAGCTCACTGCAGCCTCCAACTCCTGGGCTTAAGTGAGGATCCTCCCGGCCTCAGCCCCAGTCACTGGGATTACAGGCCAGAGTCACCTCATGCCTCCGGTTTCACCAGCAGGTTCTTGAGGTTACAGAAAGATTTAGGAACCTGGGAAGAAACACTCCCTGAAGCAAAAGTGCCCGCACACGCTCATTTCTTGATAAATGGGCAGATAATTCTCAGTGGTTTCGCTACGCCCCACTGAATCTCTATCTAAAATAGAGCAGTGGTCATGCCTAGTGAAAAGTTTGAGGGAACTCGCCCCATGTTAGCTTTCTTCAGATATATCTATGTATGTGTATATATATGCAAATATCATAAAGACACTGCCCTTCATGATTCCATGATATTAGAAATTTATAGGACCAAGCATAGTGATCTACTCCACACAAAAATCAATGCTGGTACAGAACAGGTAAGTGTACTATAAATTGAGTACATCAGATTTTGGGCAGTTTAAACCATGGGTCAGACATGTTAGAGTGGAGGGCAGGCTGGACAAGCGCGAGGGAGCAAGCCTTTCTTCCACCTTCCACAGCAAAGTGGATGTTTGCCACTAATAGCTCAGAGTGAGGCTGGGCGATTTGTTGTTGTTGGTTCTGCTTTGTGGGGTTTTTGTTTTTTGGTTTGTTTGTTTTGAGACAAGGTCTCACTGTCCCCTCGGGCTGGAGTACAGGGAGTGATCAGGGTTGCTTCTGCCTTGACCTCAAGTGAATTCAAGCAAACCTCCTTACTAATCCTCCTCCCGGTAGCTGACCATAGGCATGCGGGACATCACACCTCTGGGGTGGAATCTTGATTTGATATTAGTTATTCTTTAATGGAATAATAGATCCCTTTATTATTCTGAATGCAGATCGCCTTTCTTGACGATCTCCTCATCCTCGCATTATATATTCTACTAACCTGCCACCCCTTGCTTCTTTCTCTCTCTTCTCTTCTTCTTCTTCTCTTCTCTCTCTTCTCTCATTGCACCCCTCACTCTGGGTCGCCCAGGCCGTACTGCAGCGGCAGGATCCTCAGCTCACTGCAACCTCTGCCTCCTGGGTTCAAGCTTATTCTCCTGCTCAGCCTCCTGGAGAAGTGGGATTATAGACTTATTGACATATACTCACTACGCTGGTCAATTTTGTTTTGTTTTGTTTTGTATTTTAGTACAGACGAGGCTCGCCATGCTGGTCAGAAGGCTGGTTCCACCCTGACCTCAGCTGATCGTGAAACTGGTGAGGCCAGAAAACGCACTCCTGGGAGAGAGGCTGGCAAAATCCCCAGAACCGCCGCCAGGGCCTGAGGTTTTCTTTCTTACTGAAATACTACTATTCATCTATGCAGGGACAAAGAAGTAATGATACTTTGAGTTAAAGGGAGATGAATTGCTGGAAGTATTTGAGGAGTATTCTTAGTTCTGCGCCACCCATCGCGTCCCGGCGTCGGTTGCTCACCACCTCCGTCCCAAATGCCACGCCCAAATAAGACCGTGGACAGCACCGGCCGGTGCCATGGTGCTGGCCAGTCAAGTGGTACGACAACGGGCCGCCAACTGCACGGCCGCCCGCGCAAGATAGAAGGAAGGGATTACAAATAGGAAGTTGTCGTTTGGCTAAAGTCTAAATAAAGATTAGATATTGAAAAAACGGCAGGAGACAGTAGGGAAAGTGGACCCGCCTCCTCATAAATCTTCCCTCCTCATACTCGGGAGTCGCAGCTTACGTCGGCCAAGACACAGGTGAGACTGCGGTCTGACCTGGTGGCCTGATGAATTGCGTTAGGGCACCTGGGCTCCGGGAGAGCCGCCTCCACAAAGTGTTGTTATGTCTTCGGAAAGAACGGGATAGCGGAGCCCCAAAGGCTCCTGTTTTTTCTTCTTATCCTAGAGAATGTGCCCTCTAAGTTTTATGTGAGCCACCCGGCCAACCTGTTAATGAAAACTGAAATCTCCTTAGATAGATATGTGAGGGGTCTAGATTTGATGCTGGTGAAATAATGAAATTTTTACGAGGAAATGTAGCTGGGATACCAGGCCAGAGGCAGATTCCAGCCTTTGTATAGTTGTAATTGAGAGTAGAGGAGATTTGAGATGGTAGGTTGCACACATCAATAGTCATTGCTGGTAGTAATTACTCTCATTCCAACATTATGATCATCCCGCCCGCAAATCATAACCTAGGAAAACCAGGCCCCCAAGCAGAGCTAGGAGCCGAGGGACACGTGAGAGCACCAGAAGACCAGAGTGCAGCCTCCTGCATGCCCCAGACAGGCCACCAGAAGGGATCCCTGGTCTGGCGACGCCTGGGAAGACGCCTGCCATGGATCAGGTCTAGCTGTAGCTAAAAGTGTCAAGGACACTAGCCAAGCATGTGAGTAGACTGGGAAAGGGTTTCCTTTTCCCTAGGGAGTTTTATAAGAAGACTCTGCCCTCCACCTCTTGTGGAGGGTCTGACCAGTCAGGGTTTGCCCGCGAGTTATCCTGGAGGGGCTCCAACTGTCTCCCCAGATGCTGTGCTTTTCCAAAGTGGCTCACGCCTCTAGTCCCTCACTGCCCGGCCCCTGCCCCACCTGCCTGGCTCTGCTCTCTCTGGGGATAGCAGTAGTAAATTAGTGAAAGTACTAGTAGTCTCTGATATGCAGAAATAATGGCTCTGCTGTCTCTTTTCTCTTGTCTCCCCTCCCTCCGTCCTCCCCGCCCCAGCCGCCAGTGGGCAGGAAGGGCCCTTCTGTCCAGCGGACACACGCGGACCCACGTGACCTTAATAACACCTGTCACTGAGACACCCAAACTCTTACCCCGGGCCTCCTGTTTCAGGTATCCACAAATAACAGCGCAGGTAGATCTTATTCGGGGCTCACTACTTGTCTCCCGCGTATTGCTGGGGTAGTGGTCCCTGGGCCCAGCTTTCTTTTTGTTTTATCTCTTTGTCTCTCATGTCTTTATTTCACGTTTTCCGTCTCTGCACAGGAGAGACCCAATCGTGACCCTGTGGGGCTGGACCCCAGAAGGAGAACCCAAGACTGGAGACCATGGATCCATTTCTGCACAAGTTGCCTTACGTTGAAAGGGAAGAGCTACGCAGCCTCGCGCTAGTTAGCTTCTGTGATAAGCAGGCTCACAACTCCACGGCTGACACTTTACCTCTAGTGAGAAGGATGAGGAGAGGAAGATGAGAGTTTTAGTTTTGATTGTATTAATATCGGTAATTTTACGCCATGTTTGCCGCAAACGCCCAACGCCGCCCGTCCCTCTCAAACCGTTAAGCTCGCGGTTTAAACCAAACCCCCCACCGCACCATGCACGAGCCTGCCACTAAAACCCATGCAAAATGCCAACATCCCATAAACGACAAGCCCCGCCTGAAATCTATACCTTTGTGGATTGCGAGACCTCTGCTAGGTATGAGTTTCCCTTGCACTCTCTGCTGCCTCTACAGCCTCACGCTGCCTCCCTTACACACGCATTTGTCATTGCCTCTGGCGCACCCCCCTGAGCTCCTCCCTAGCTCCTGGACACACAGCTGGGACTTTGTGGTCCCACCAGCGGTCCTGAACCCCTCCCCACGGCACAGAACTCCTGTGGCGAAGCAGCATGTGGCCAAGCAGCCAGCCCCCCTGCGCTTCTGCCTCATCTTACATAGGAAGTCGTTCTATCCGTGATGTCACTGATAGCGCCTTCCCAGTCCCCGTCGGCCTCCATGCCAACCTCAGCCTGATCCTCCCGCTGCTGGAGTCGGCAAGCGAAGTGACGTCCGCCTCCCTATTCCCTCCCGCCGCCCCCCATCTGTTCTCCCAGGCTGTTTAGCCTCCGCTGCGGAGCAACTTTCGGGCGACCAGCTGAGCCTGGGGCACCCTTCTTCAACAATGGCCTGTGACTGGGCAGACCAGAAACTTGAGGGATTATAAAATAATTTGTTTTTTCTTACATCTCTATTCTGTGGGATGAAGTGATTCACATGATATATATGACACTGATGGGTTTCTTCAGGTATATAGTGTCTATATATATATATATATATATATATATATATATATATATATACATGTATATATCTCCAAATACCCTAAAAGACCCTTGCCCTCATCATTCCATCGTTAGACATTTATAGACCATGCATGGTTATCTCCACACAAAATAAATGCTGGTGCAGAACAGGTTCAGAACAGGTAAGTGAAATTGAGTACATCAGCTTTGTTGGGGCAGGTTTTGAGCCATGGGTCAGACATGTTAGAGCAAGAGGGCAGGTTGACAGCAAGAGGGAGTGTTTTTCTTCATCTTCCAACAGCAAAGGATGTTTGCCACCGTCATCTGTGAGGAGGCTGCAAGATCTGTTGCTGCTGTCTCTGTTTTGTGGGTTTCTTTTGCGTTTCTTTGCTCTTGTTTGTTTCTTGAGACAAGGTCCTCAATGTCCCCTCGGCTGGAGTACAGGGACATGATCAGGCTTGCTTCTGCCTTGATCTTGAATTAAGTAACCTTCCCATTAATCCTCCTGAGTTGACTATAGGACGTGATATCAATACACTTGGGTGTGAATTGGATTTGATGTTTTACTGGCCCCCCCAACGGAACAGGATCCCCACCATTCCGGAATGCAGCACGCCCCCCATGATTCCCACCCCTGCGTGCACTATACTCTACCAACCCGCCAAGCACCCCTTTGCTTTTCTTTCTCTCTTCTTCCTTCTCTTTCTTCCTCTTCTTCCTTCTCTTCTCTTCTCTTTCTTTGATAGGGCTCACTCTGCTGCCTAGGTTGTATTGCAGTGGCAGGATCTCACTGCAACCTCTGGCCTCCTGTCCCAAGCTGCATTCTCCTACCTCAGCCTCCTGAGTAGCTGGGATTACAGACTTACTGACATACACCACCACTGGTCAATTTTGTTTGTTTTGTTCTTTTGTATTTTTAGTCTAGACGGGTTTCTGCTTGGCGGGGTATTGTATATTCTTGCTATATCTCTTGACTCTAGTTGGATTAGAAATTGTGAGGTTGGGGAAAACGCATCTTGGAGAGAGGCTGCGTATTCGAAATTGCTGGTTTGAGGAAAGCGAGCTTGAAGATGGCGAGCAATGTATCCTACGGAACTACCGCACCGAAACCCATACCCATCTCCGCGACGTCACAACCGCAGCCAAGTCATGGGTAAGTGATATTAAGCAGAATTAGATGTAAGCGTTTTGGTAGGGATAGGATGTAGAAGCTGGACGCCAAAACAGGAAGCTGTCGCCTACAAAGTCTGAACAAAGACTAGATATGAAACGGCAGGGAGAGCTGTGTAGGGAAAGTGGACCTGTCTCCTCATAAATCTCTCCCTCCTCATACTGGAGAACAGAAGCATGTCTGCCAAGACAGGTGAGACTTCGCGGCCCTGACTCATGGGCCTCGGAGAATTGCATAGGGGCACCTGGGTCTGAGAGCTGCTCCCTCCGCTGTAAAAGTGCAGCTGTATGCTATGTCTTCGAAGAACGGGACAGCGAGAGCCCCAAAGGTCCCCAGCCCGTCCCAGAACAGCCCCCGGCCCATGAGCTGGTACCCTGGCCCCAGAAGTCAGACACACCCCACTAAGCACAGAAATCCCAGAAACCCTGAGGGGCTGCTAGAGCAGAGGCTGTGTGAAACGTGACCTGAGGCCAGGAGGTCACCTGTACTTTCACAGAGGGTCAGCGTAAAAGACACCCAGGCGCCGCAGGCAAGAGACGCACACGAAGCGTTCCAGTATAATAAAATATAAAAAACCAGAAGAGTTATAGCCAGAGATAGATCTTAGATATGATTATTATATATCACATCACAGTCATTAGTTGGTAGTAATTACTCTTATTCCAATATTATGATCATCCCCGCCCGCAATCATAACCTAGGAAAACCAGGCCCTAAGCAGAGATAGGGAGAGCCGAGGGGACACACGTGAGGGGAGTAATCGTAAGACCATATGAAGCCTCTGTTATGCCTTGTGATAGGGCCACCAGAAGGAATCCTGGTTCAAGGTGACGCTTCGCTTGGGAAGACGCCTGCCAGGGCGCAAGTGGACTGCATTCAGCGGCAGCTAGCGCGTCAAGGAAACACCAGCCGCCACGTGAAAGGTGACTGGAGCCTTTTTCCTAGGAGAGAGACTCTTGCCCTCTACTCTGCAGGGTCTACCTCAGCCAGGCTTGCTCAAGAGTTATCCGAGGCTCTTAACTGCCTCCTGTGATGTTGTGAGCCAGGAGACACAGCCTTAGTCTCATTTTCTTACATGTTCTGTCCTGCTCTACTCTGTTTGCTCTTTCTAGATAAGGCAGTGTCTAGTGAAAGCACCAGCAGTCCTGATATGCAGAAATAAATGGGCCCAAGTCAGCCTTTCCTCGTCTCCCTCCTCCGTCCTCCGGCCCCAGCCGCCAGGCATATGGGAAGGGCCCCTGTCCAGCGTGACACGTGACCCACGTGACCCTACCTGGCCATTGAGATGACCAAACCTTTACTCCCGCCCCCTTTGCTTGTATCCACAAATACAACAGCGCAGACTATTTGGGCATTACTGGCATTGTTGGTAGGGTCTCTGGGGCCTAGTGAGCGTGATTTTGTCTTGCGTCTTTTATTTTCATGCCTGCCTGTGCACATGGGAGAGACTCAACACCCTGGGCTGGACCTCACAGGAGGCTGAGAGAACCTGCAGGTTTGGAGACCATGCATCCATTTCTGCACAAGCAGCCCATGTTGAAAGGGGAAGAGCTACGCAGGCTTTGCAGGCGAGTAGGATGGTAGGTTTATAATCTCTGATGCTGGTTGATATCACTTTCATGGCAAATGCACCCAAACATGCCGCCATGTCGCTCTTCCGGAACGTCCGTCCCAAACCAAATCTGTTGCTCTGCCTAAACCAAACCCCAAACCAGGTGTGAAGTTTTCCTATATTTGGGAATTGCAGGGGTCAGGGGCATATCCGAGTGTAATGGATAAAGCCTTGCTCTGGGAAAACCACCTTCGTGGATCATCATGGTATCTCCCTGCCAGGGTAAGTATTGAGGCCTCTGCACCTCCGCCCTGGCCACAGCTCCCCACGCGCCTCCCCTTAGACACGCACGTCACTTGCCCCAAGTGCACCCCCCGGAGCTCCTCCAGTCTCTGACACGCTGGGACTCCAGGTCCCACCAGCGGTCCTGAACCCTCCTACGGCACGAGAGAATCCCTGTGGCGGCATGTGGCTAAGTAGCCAGCCTTCTGCGCTGCCCTCATCTGGCTATTGTGAAGTCACGCCCCATCCGTGTATGATGTCACCGACAGCGTCTTCCCAGTCCCCGTCGGCCTTCAGCGCCAACCTCAGCCGACCCTCCTCGGGCCAGCGGAGCCGGCAAGCGGAAGTGACGTCCGCCTCCCCTTTATTCCCTCCCGCCGCCCTTCATCTGTTTCCTTAAAGAAGTTGGTGTTAGCCTGTTGTGAGCAACTTTTCGGCGACCAATAGCTGGAGCCTGGCACCTCTTTCCAAAGCCAATGGCTTGTGATTCGCAGACTAGAACGTTGAGGGATTACAAAACAACCATGTTGGTTTTCTTCACTTCATTATGCTTGTGATGGATTCCGCTTACATATGTATATGTAATGATTGGTTTCTTCTGGTGTATATATAGATATATACATCCAAATATCCTAAAAGGCGCTGCCCTTCATCATTCCATCGCGTTAGACATTCATCGGAGCATGCATGGTGATCTCCTCCACACAAAAATAAATGCTGGTGCAGAACAGGTGCAGACCTGGCAAGTGAAATTGAGTATATCAGCTTTTGGGCATTTTAAACCATGGGTCCGACATGTTAGAGCAAGACGGCAGGTTGATAGCTAGAGGGAGTGTTTTTCTTTCAATTTTTCAATAGCAAAGTCGTGTTTGCCACTGTCATTTCAGAGTGAAGTGACAATTTGTTGTTTTTGTCTGGCTTTGTGGGGTTTTGTTTTGTTTTGTTTTTGAGACGAAGTCTTGCTCTGTAGCCCAGGGTGGAGTGCAGTGGCGCTATCTCGGCTCACTGCAAGCTCCGCCTCCCGGATTCATGCCATTCTCCTGCTTCAGCCTCTCCGAGTAGCTGGGACTACAGGCGCTCGCCACCACGTCCCTACCGGAATCTGTCAGTATTTCCTTGGAAGCATATCGGCCTCCACCTGGGTCCCGATCCTCCCTGACCCGGCGATCCCAAAGGCCAACAGATCATGTCGCTGAGTTTTCACCGCCCCCCGGCTGCTCTGTTTTGGTTTGTTTTTGAGACAAGGTCTCACTGTCCCCCAGGCTGAATTACAGGGGCATGGTCAGGGTTGCTTCTGCCTTGACCTCATGAATTCAAGCAACCTCTTTACTAATCCTCCGGAGTGGCTGGGACTACAGGTACGCGACACCACACCCCTGGGGTGTGAACTGGGACTTGATGTTTTCAGCTGGCTCCCCAATGGAATAACAGGGATCCCTACCATTCTGAATACAGGTCGCTCTCATGATTATCATTCTCGCGCCTTATATTTCTACCATACTACACTTTGAGATGGCGTTTCGCTTACCTAGGGCTAAGCTTTGAGATTTTAGTTTATTTAGTTTCATTTCCTTGAACCATCCCCTGGCCCTCACAACCTCACCCCAGCATAAGTTTGCCCAACCATGTCAAGCAATGGTCCCCTGAACCCGACCGACCCGCCTGAGCCACCACACAATACCTCAAAACCGCTGGTGGTAGATATATTGTTTGTTTTTAGTATATTGTTGAATTATTCTCTTGACTTATATTTTAGGGAAGACTCTGGGAATGTCATAACATAAAGAGATGAGCCTATAGTAATAGAACTTTATATTCTGTTTTAGTTCCTTTTTTGAAAATTTTCCACTTCTGTTTTGTAACTATGCTTAGTGGCCCTTGCCTCTGGCTAACCAGAATGAACTGGAATTAATTGATAAAGTTCAGAATATTTGGCTCAAAGCTTTTACAGTTAAGTCGAATTTCGCCAAAACGCAGTGGATCTTGAGCCTGCTTTAGAAACAGAAGAACTAAAATGTGGTTTAACATTTTGTGAAGGGTACACAAATTTGCAGTGGCCCTCCTCCGTGGGCCTGAGCTCACCCGGAAAGGGCCAACAGAACAGAAGCCTGCGCTAAGTACCGTATCTCCGAGGACCTCCCTCAGTGATGGCATGCGACAGAGGCCCCGGCAAGAAAGACTACAGTGCTAAGTGATGATAGCTGACAGTCTGAGGCGAAGAGGATAGCCTTCCTTTATTATTTCTATCTAGGAATCGCGGTTAAGCGCATTCTCCTTGCTTTTATTTTATCAGTGGAGGCAATTTCTTAGTTCTTTTTTTTTTTTTTTTTTGAGATGAGTCTCGGCCCCACTGGCAGCTGGGAGTGCAGTGGTGTGCCTCCCGGCTGCAACCTCCGCCTCCTCCCGGATTCAATCACTTCCTCCGCCCCAGGGCTCCTGAGAGAGTTGGGATCACAGGACCATCACGCCTCTGGCTAAGTTTTGTATTTTAGTAGAGATCGGTTTCACCATGCTGGCCAGGATGCTCTCCCATCCTTTGATCTCAGGATCCGTCTGCCTAGCCTCCTCCTCAACGTGCTGGGATTACATGGAGTTTCACCACGTCCGCTAATTTTCAGTTCTTTTAGAGAATTTAGAAATTTCTGTCTCATTGAAGTAAGTTCCCATTTAATTTGTCTGGTCTCTAAAGCTACCTTTTAGATAGAGGTCTTACTTGTCGCTTAGTTGAGGTAGTGGCGTTGGCCTTGGTTTCCATTGCACCTTTCTGCTCAGGTTCAAGCAGTTCTTCTGCCTCAGCCCCGGAGTAGCCGGGACTGCAGGACCACCATGCCCGCCAATTTCTGCATTTTTTAGTAGAGACAGGGGCCCTGGTCACCCATACTGGCCAGGCTGATCTCTAACTCCTGACCCGCCCCAAAGTGCCAGATTACAGGCGAGCCACCGGTGCCCAGAAGCAGACTAACGTTATTAAACTATTCTAATTTGGTTGCAGAGTCACATTGATTTTTTGGTAAAAATAAATGTAATGGCTAGGTAATGGTGGTCACGCCTGTAATCCCAGCACTTGGGAAGTCGAAGTGGGCAGGTCACGAGGTCAGGAGTTCGAGACTGGCCTGACCAACACGGGGGAATTGCCGACAAATATAAAAATTAGTTGGCAGTATGGGTTTGTAAAATTTGAAGCATTGAGGGGAGGCGAGGCAGGGGAGAATTTGCTTGAATCCTGGGATGTAGAGGGTTGCAGTGAGCTAAGACAGAATATTGCATTTAGATTAGGGATATAGAGGGAGATTTGCTTGGGGCTGAATATGAGCAGAGAAAACAAACAACAAACGCAACAAACGCCACATCTCGCCTCATGCCCCTACAACCTTAACTGGCCCCTGACCCACCCACCATCAGGCCCTCATCCCACCGACCGCGTCCAAAACCTTTGCTTTGCCACAAGTCACAAAAAACCAGCCACATGCAGCCTTACCTGCTGAACTCAACCCCATGCTTGGTAGGCCAGACATTTGATTTTGGGGAGGGATATTTTATTCTTGGTTTAGACAGCTTTTGTTGAGCCTGGTGTCAATGCGCATATCTGAGTTCCGCCTCCCTTCATGGCAAATCTCCGTATCTTGAGGCCTGAGGGCACGCTTCTTGTGCCATAACTGCGGATGCCTTTGTGAATGCTGGATGGTGTATTCGGTTACCACTCTCAGTTGATGGTAGAGAACGGGTCTTTCCTTCCTCGGGCCACCCATCTTTGGCGGAGCCATTCTGCTGGGTCCGAGTTGGAAAAGCGTCATTTACATATTAGGCCAGGATGAAAGGGGTGGCCTGCCCCCTCCACGGCAGGACTTCCAGTGGCGTTTCTCGCTGGGTGAACCAGAGACTTGAGAAAGAAAGAGACACAGACAAAAGTACAGGAAAGAAAGTGGCCCAGGAACCGGGCGCGCTCAGCATACCGGAGGGACTCCGCTACCGGCACCACCCCCTATCCCCCACCCAATGACGATCATTTCTCGAGAGGGGATATGGCAGGACAGTAGGGTAATAGTGGAGAGAGGGTCAGCACAAAACATGTGAACAAATGTCTCTGCATCATAAAACAACAAGGTAAAGAAAAAAGTGCTGTGCTTTTGATGTGCATATACATAAACATCCTTTGAGGGCCTTAAGGGAGCAGTAGAATATGCCAGGCATGTCCCACCTCCAGCCCTATACATGTTTTCTCCTATCTCAGTAGATGGAATATACATTCCATTGCCCAGGAGGAGCAGGAGACAGATGCCTTCCTCTTATCCTTCGCTAACTGCAAAGAGGCCTTCCTCTTTTTTTACTAATCCTCCTCAGCACAGACCCATTTATGGGTGTTTGGCTGGGGACTCAGTCGTGGTCTCTTCCTTCCCACGAGGCCACAATATTTTGGGATTCATTATATGGAAAGAAATCCTTGATACTCGCTTTGTGAGGTTCCTCTCGCCTGCAGTGTATACAGTTCTTGCATTTGAGATGACAGGAGGATTCTTAGCCAACATAAGCGTTTCAGACATTTGTTTAATATGCACATCTCTGCATAGCTCTTAACGTATTTGACTTTGAGTGGGAGCATATGTTTTAGAGTATTAGGTTAGAAGTTAGATTTGCCATCCCGCAAATCCTTTAGCACAGCATCCTCAAATGAGCCCCCATGTCTCCCCTCTTCTCTGCCACAAGGCATTGCAGCAAATGTGCCCTGACCCTTCCCTCACACACAAAACCGCCTCACATCACCGTGGCCCTCATTCCGCGGATGGCCGTCTCTTCAGAGCTGCTGGGCCACTGTGTAGATTAACAATAGGTGAATAGGTACTACAAGGATTACATATGAAATTTATATTAGTAGTATTTTGAAGGAGTTCTAAATTCTGGGTGATAGGCAGATTTATGAGGCTATTTAGTAACTTCCTCTGTGATTGCCTTCTGCTCCTGTACCAAATTGAAATGGCTTTTGATGCTTGAAAATTTGGTTTTAATTTGGAAATGTTCTGTGCGGATTACCTTTCTTCTCGAGCAAATTCATGTCTCTGTGATGCTTTAGATGCATAGGTCTTTGTATTATGGGGTTTGGATGTGATTCTAGTTACATATACTTACCTGAAGATAGCCAAGCTTGTGAGATTTATTCTATCTAGCCCGTCCAACCCGACCAACCCTGACCCAACAAGACCGCAACCCGCGTGCTGGCAACCTCAACTCATCTTTACCTGGTCAATACTTACAACGAGTCCAACCATACCCATCCAACCTCCTGGACTACGCCATTCTTCCTGTTTTAGCCTGAAGGTTGACTACAGGCCTCCGCCACTACACCAAGCACTTTATATATTTTGTAGAGACGGGTTTCACCATGTTAGCCAGGATGGTCTCGATCTCCTGACCTCGTGATCTGGTCTTCGCCTCTGCCTCCCCTATGGATGATATGGAGCTACCGTGCTCTGGCCTTCCACAATCATTACACAAAGTTTACTGACTGAACAGAAGAGTGTAATGTGAATCCCTTAAGCATGAGCAGCTGTAGCTCTGATCATAATTAACCTACAAATCAGCCGAAACGAACTTTCGATCCACTAAAAAAAACGCCCTCAATTCAAACACGGACGGACGGAATCCACCTGGCCCAACAACCACGTGAACAGATCCACAAGTACCTGTCCCAACTGCCGCGAACAATATTAATTAAAAGTCGTGATTAATGTAAGTAAACAACCCGTACTTTCACAGGTTATACTTGAGAGTCTGGTTGATAACTGTATTTCCCTACAACTAGCATATCAGGGGCTGTACACAACTTTGTAAAGGAACTGTTAGACTGAATTGTCGATTCTTGTTTCTAAAGTTTGATTTGTGACTAAATTCTGATGTGGAGGCCAACGTAGTTTCCACCATAATTCTGGATGTTCAGACAAGAAACAGGACTTATTATATTTTTGGTCTTTGGTAGAGATCTTTTCCCTATTCCGAAGGGTAGAAAGACTGTCATTTTATGCTTATGTTTGTCTAAACTTTCTAAGAAAATATCAATAGCTGGATTCAACTTGTGCACAAGTACGATTGCCTGTCTCCAAGAGTTGTGGGTAGAATTGACCAGGTGTCCAATCATAGGTAGTTCCAAGTGCTCATTGTTTTGTAATATCACCGCATCATTGGCCACACACATTCTTCCCAAAGTAAAATCTCTGTGTTTTTTTTTGATCCTTCCGGGAATTTCCCTAGCAAGGTTTCCTTTCGTCTAAATTTTAATGATCTTTGATATAAGAAAAGTCTTGTAAATAATTTACCTGTGGTCTGAGGACATTCCGGAGCTACTATGTGATAAGTACCCACTGGTGGGATTGGACAGAAGCACTCCCACCGTCAACCCTGGACCGCTACCAAACAACCCGTCCTCCCCAAAACAGATGACAACGCATACCATGGAAATATCATCCCTCTTCCCAGGCTCTGGCAGGCAACGATCATCCAAAATGTGCACCAAACACAATACATGTTTCAGTAGGATTATTCCATCCATGTGGATTGGTGTTTCTGCCTGCGGAGGTATGCTTTTTTTTTAGGACACTCAAGGGTTCATTGTATAACTTCAAATGTCTAGTGGTATCCAAATGGAAGCTGATTTTCCTCTGGAAAGACAGCAAAATCCTCTCTTCCCCTAATGCTACTACCTTCCATACTTCCCATGTTCATTTTGTTGCTCCTTTCCACCAACCGCTTCAGTGGGCTGTTCTTACTAGTAAGATAAGCAGTTTGTATAAGTAGTCTGATGGCAATGTTAGGTTTAGGGGTGAGTAGAGGCAAACCCCATTGGCCAACCCCCACCGTCCTTGCCTACAATCGAGCCTGGCTCTGCATCCTCGACACCGCCTCACCACCGCATCCCCGTGACCCACCCACATCCGGTACGGGTTCCGCCCAACCGGCTTCATCCCACCGCTGCCCAGTCCACTTACTAATATCTCGCAACCCTTCCTCCTGGCCCTATCTTGTTTGTAAAGCTTTTATTGAGTAATTTCTGAGGATTTTACTTTAGCTAGGAATAATTTGTGATGTATTTAATTGGGGAGCAATGGTTTTACTTTTATTTCTTTAGTGATTTCTTTTTGATTTAGTTTGCTGTAATTTAGATAGCGGAGAGCTTATATAAAGTTTGAAAGGAGCCTTCTTCACACGGACGCCAGTATGAAAAGTTTTCCTTCTTGAGTGTTCTATTAGTTCTTTCAACTATGGCCCGTCCTGGGAATTATAGTGGGAATTTGCTGCATGTGAACTTCCAATGATTTAAGAAATCTTGGAAAGCTTCACTGGCATCCTGGTGCAATTGTCAAATGTAATTTTCTGAACCCTATTACAGCAAACAAGCACAAATGTTTTAACATGTAAAGCAATTTCTCTCCTGTCTGGCAGGCTGCCCACAAGAAATGCACTAGACAACTGTTATATGAATATACTGAGCATCTTTCTAGGATAAGGTAAGTGTGATATCCATTTGTTATAACGATAGGGATACAGACTCTTCTGATTAATCTCCTGTTTCTTGAGTGGGTTGGTAAATGATTTGATACTTGTGTAATGTTGTAATTTTACATTTTATTTGTTTCTAAGGGATATCAAATTGTTTTGATCCTGCTGCATTTACATGGACAAAGCATGAAGTTCTTGTGCTTATGAATGCAGATGACACTCAGTAAGTCAGTTTGTTCATTTGTTTAATTAAAGTGGCCCTGTAAAGTAGGTGTGTGCTCGGTCATGAGTAATATAAATGGGAAGTGGATGGAGTCTCGCTGTCGCCTCAGGCTGAGGCGTAGTATGCCTAACCTGCCTCACTGCAAAGCCCCGCCACCCGGCTCACGCCTACTCCTCCTGCCCTCAGCCTCCTCCCGAGTAGCTGGGACTACAGGCTCAGCCACCGCCCAGCTAATTTTTTTTTTGTATTTTTTAGTGCAGAGACGGGCTCTCACCATGGTCTCATCTCCTGACCTCGCGGATCCACCCTACCGCCTCTCAAAGTGCTGGGATTATAGGAGCAGAGCTACCCGCCTGGTACTTTTTTTCTTACAGTTTGTTGTAATAAATTGAATAACTGGTTACACCTGATCATCCATGCTTTTATTTATTTATTTATTTATTTATTTATTTATTTATTTATTTTTGAGACGTGATTCTCGCTGTCACCCAGGCTGGAGTGCAGTAAGCAATCTCGCTCACTGCAGCCTCCGGGCCCCGGCTTATTTCCTGCCTCAGCCTCCTGAGTAGTTGGGACTACAGGCGCCACTACTCACGCTTCAAGCATTCTTGTATTTTAGACAGAGACGGGTTTCACCGCAGCAGCCAGGGATGATGGTCTCGACCCTCCTGGAGACCTTGATCCGCCTGCCTCGGCCTCCCAAAGTGCTGGGATTACAGGCGTGAGTCACCACCGCCATCCATGCTGTATTTAATTAGAGCTGTTCATCTCTCTTTGTAGCTCAGGTTTCATAAGTGCAGAATTTGATATATTATTGATAGGTTGATGAAATTTTGTAATATTTGGCTGATTTATGACTAATTCTATTTTGAGTTGTTGATATTTGAGGTTTGATATATTTGCACTCCAATCCACCGCAACACCGCCCATAATTTCCTGTGCAAAGGCCGATGTCCGGTACCCAGGCAAACCAAGCAGTCAATTCCAACCGGGTTAATTGCCTTGGGGCACCATCACCACAATTCCTCTACAAATTAGCAAGACCACCCAAGGCGTACGTAGAATTGATAAAGTCTTGTCTAACTTGTTCCTTTGGTTAAAGGGACAACTATTTGTATGGGTCAGCTTCCACCACAGTTTTATTATTTATAACTTTGCCCTCAAATCACCCAGACATCTGATCCGCCACAATCAAAGTCCTAACCGGTACCGTGAGTGAATGAACGACCACCCACAAAGACCAAAGTACTTAAACGCAACGACGCCCGCCGAAGAACGCAGCAAAACCAAAAGCCGAGTGCAAAATGGCGGATCCATTCTATTTATTTTGTTGGCTAGTTTTTCTTCCACTAATTTAATTTCTTTTGTTGCCTCTGGGTTGTTTTCACTATTTAAGTTCGAGTCTCCTCTTAAGATAGAGAACAAATTTGATATGGTATAAGAAGGAATGCCTAGAGCTGGCTGAATCCAATTAATATCTCCTAAATAAGTGAAAATCATTTAATGTTTTAATGTGTCTTTTCTTATTTCTATTTTTTGTGGCTTAATTTTTCCTATTATTTTCTAGCTGCATCCCTAAATAATGAAAAGGAGGCAGAGTTTGAATCTTATCAGATGCTATTGCTGTGGGCCTGCATTGGTAACCTCCGCCTGTCGTTATATGACATTCAATTAATCTTGTCTCTCGTTTCTGCAGCATACAAAATACCATCAACATAATGAATGATATAATGGCCTGAAAACTTGTCTCTAACTGGTTGAAGAGTTCAATCCCACGAAGTCCGGCCAAATGGTTGGACTATTAAGCATTCCCCTGAGGTAACACTTCTCCACTGAAACCTTCCTGAAGCAATCATCCTTTACCATTAAATTAATTAATTGAAGGCCAGCCTTTTTGGGATCATGGTCGGTGAGGCAACCCTGCTGAGAGGCCCCATGGCTGAATTACGGCATTTCACGCCCTTAAGTCAAGCATAATATACACTATTTGCCAGATTTTGCTGAATTACAAATACAGGAGAATTCCGCTAGAAGGAAGGCTCCTTGGATTATGTCCCTTTCTAATTGTTGATTTGCTAGTCAACTGTAAAGCCTCCAGTTTTGTTTTGGTAGTGGCCACTGATTTGCCCATACCTGGTTTTTCTTGTTTTCCAAGTTAATGGAATGGTTTAGGAGGCTCTAGAGTGGCCGCCCTAAAAAAGCATACCCAATCTTTCTTTCTTGATTTCTTTCAGTCCTTAATTGGGACTTTAATGTCATGTCTATTTTTCCTAGTCCCTTTCCTGGTATATCCTATCTTCTGTCACATTTTGACTCATGGGGCTGCATGGTGACGGCACAAGGGATTTCCGCGAGCCCAATAAGCTGTAATACCCCAGATTACCATCAGTGCACCATGCAATCATTGGCTGAACAAAGTACTCCTCTTGATTATCTGGCCCCTAAACAATGGAACTAAGTGTACTTGATACACTTCTGAGGTTGTGTTTACGCTGACAAGTCCTGTAATAGCCTTTGTTTAAATGCTGCTAATTTTGGCTAATTGATAGCAGAAGGATAGAGGAGATTTGCTTGCGGCAGAATCTGGACTGTTTCTTGACAATGGTTTTACACAGGTTCGTTTTCTGAGACCTGACTGCCTCTAATATGTGGCTTTCTCTGCTGGGGATTGGGGTGCTTAAAATTCCTCCTGTTTTATTCACAGTTTAAATCTCATATAAGGCAGGAGTAATACTGAGTACTCTTGCTCCTGGACTGTACTCTGGCAGAAATTAGCATGACTACTTGAATTTCCGCTTTTAGGTTTGAATTACCCATACCAGGTGAATTGAATTTCCCTTAGATGGGATTTGATTTTAAGATCTCAACCCCTCGCACCTCAAGGCTACACACCCGCGCACGGGTTGCATTGTGCAACCGGGCCCATCCCCTATGCACCCTGGGGATGGTGTAGTTGTTGTCCCTGAAAACCCTGAGGAACAAAGCGGGCTGGAATTGGAATGCCCCAGCCTGTTGTGGGGCCCGAGGTCATCCCCCCGCTCAAGCCTCCCACAAATGGCCGCCTTACTCCTCATCAAATCTAGAATGACTCTGGCCAGGCCAACGCCCTCCCTTCTGTCACATCTCGACAAGTCAGGTGTGGCCTTACCCAAGCTGTCGCAGCAGCCTGAATAGCCATATCTTGGTTTACCTGAGACTGCCAAGATTTAGATGACTAATTTGATCTAATTATAATATTTTTCAATTTTTTTATCTTTATCCTAGGTGCACCTCCTTGGTGATATTTGAGTTTACAGCATAGTTTTAACACAGCCCTCCAATCCACCATGGCCTCTTTACATGTACCCGGAGATCACACCGATCCCGCGAAAACCTCCCTCAAATGGCCCAATGGGCCGACTGACACCAGACCACGCCGCGCCACCCACCGCTTAATCTCGTAATTTTGTATTCTTTTATCGGTAATTGGTGTTATGATAACATCTTGGAGTTTTGCTACAAGCTCCTCAGGTAGGCTCTTAGAGTTTTGTTCTATTGTATTAATGAGGGGCAGGCGGTTCTAGGGTCTTGATGCCCAGGCTCCTGAGTAGATAGTTTTAACTTGCTCACCGGCTCATTTTGCCTTATTGCTTGTAGATTAGCAGTGCTCCACTTTGACCTGTTCCTACTAAAGCATCTGCATCTTTAGCACTGAGGATTATGCCCTATTTCTTTTCTCTCGGACTTGTTCTTGTGCTCCATCAATCCACTCAAGTCTTAAATTGTGAAAAATTGAGAGAGAGAGACGATTTGGCCAGAATCTCCCAATCATAAGGAATGAGTCTATGTCCATGTGAGCAATGGAATCTAATAATGTCCCCATATAAAGGAGTTTGGTGCATACTGTTTTACCCACTCTGTCATATCTTTTAGCATTTTTTTTTTTTTTTTTTTTTTTTTTGAGATTTGAGTCTCGCTCTGTCTCCCCAGGCTGGAGTGGCGCTGACTCCTCGCTCACTGCAGCCACCGGTTCACGCCATTCTCCTGCCTCAGCCTCCCGAAAGTAGTTGGGACTATGAGGCCTTCGCCACCGCCACCTGCCAATTTTTTTTTTTTGTATTTTTAGCAGAGACGGGCTCTCACTGTGTTAGCCAGGATATCCTGATCTCCTGACCCCGTGATCCCACTGCCCTTCGCTTCCAGTGCAAGTGTTGATTATATGCTGAGCTACAAGGCCGCTATCTAGTGATGGAGCTGAAAGTACCTTTAGAGACCTGGCTCTAGATATGGGAGGTTTCTTCCCTCTTGGCTCCTCTTTCTCCAGGGAAATGTTCTACTACTACCGGGAAATCTGCCACATCCCGCGCATCTCCCTGCTTCTGCCCATCAATAGTTTTATGTAATGTACTCACCCTCCACTCAGGTGGTGATGCAGGATTAAATCCTGGCAGTGGGTGTCGGGTATGGCGCCCCGCCGGGTGCCGGGAACCCTTCCTGGCTGCACATACTACTGACTCTCTGGGGTGGCCGATAACAGTTTACAGAAGTAGGTATTGATATATATTGGCGGAGTTAGGCTCCAGTGAGCTTTTACTGGCCCGCCAACGGATTGGTACCGCCGTGACAGAGACCTTCCGTCTCTCTCTTACTCTGATATTCCTGCCTGTACCTGTCTAACCCGCGCTTGAGGCCGTAAATGCCATGTAATCCGAACTGCTGGAAGAGTGAGCTGGCCCTCGTGGTTTAAATTCCTGACGTCCCCACCGATCCGGACCCTTCTTCCAATTCCATCGCTTAGGATATATTACCTTTCTAGGACTTATTATAGTTACTATTTATGCTTGACTTGAGCTTTTATACGAGGCTGGGTTTCTGCTATATCTTACACAAATCTCTTTCCATTCCTCCGATTTTTATCCTGCCTCTTTTGCCAATCTATTCCACAGCTTTCAGGGGCATCAGAAACTGAAACGCTGTCTCTTCTGTTTGAAAAGGTTCTGTGTTACTTTTAATAATGGCCCAATCATTCCATATACTGTAAGTGGTACCTGACCCAACCCTGATTTGCTTGTTTTGATTCTTGGCCATTTTTTCCCCCACCCAGATCCAAAGTTCCCCTGTTCCGGAAACCACAAGCAACTGTTCCACTGTTCAAATAACAGCTGATTAGATTTCAAGAGAGACCTAACTCCCCTTTAAAACACTCCAATAAAAGCCAAGATAAGAGGCAATACTACTTTAGCCTGCCCCTACTGTTACCCTAGGCCCTCGAGCCACACAAGCCATCATGCAGGGGCCGACCGCATCTATCTGATTTCATTGTCTTGTCAAGCATGACTATGTTTGAAATGTGCATTTTCACTTTAGAGAAAGTGGCTCTATTGGTACTCTTAGATATGGTGGGTTTTCTTGCTCTTTTCTACTCTTGGGAGTGTTGTGGAATTCAGAGGATTTGAGGAAAGAAAGAGATACAGAGTATAGAGAAAGAAAAGGGGTCTAGGGAACCGGCCAGCATACCGGAGGACTCCGCCGGGCACCTCAGTCTCTGAGTCTCTTTAGCATTTATTGATCATTATCGGGTGTTTCCTCCAAGAGGGGATGTGGCAGGACAATAGGGTGATAGTGGAGAGAGGGTCAGCACGAAAACATGTGAACAAATGTCTCTGCATCATAAATAAGCAGTAAAGAAATGTGCTGTGCTTTTGATGTGCATATACATAAACATCTCAATGCCTTCAAGAGCATTACGTCTGCATAAACTCCACCTCCCACCCTAAGGCAGTTTTCCCTATCTCAGTAGATGGAATATACAATCGTTTTACACCGGTGACATTCCATTGCCCAGGAGGGAGCAGGAGACCTGGTCTCAACTGCAAAGAGGCCTTTCCTTCCTCTTTATTACATCCCTCCCTAGCATAGACCTTTGTATGAGTGTCAGGCTGGGGACAGTCACCTCCCTTCCCACGAGGCCATATTTCAGACTGTCACATGGGGAGAAACCTTGGACAATACCTGGCTTCCCTTGGCAGAGAACCTCGCGGCCTTCTGCAGTGACAGGGGTTCTGGTACTTGAGATTGGGGAGTGGTGATGACTCTTAACAAGTATGCTGCCTTCAAGCGTTTGTTTAACAAAGCACATCCTGCACAGCCCTTAATCCATATAACCTCGAGTGGACAAAGCACATGTTTCAGGGAGCACACGGTTGGGGATAGGGTTACAGATTAACAGCATCTCAAGGCAGAAGAATTTTTCTTAGTACAGACCAAAATGGAGTCTCTTATGTGTCCTTCTTTCTACATAGACTGTGTACCAGTCTGATCTCTCTTTCTTTCCCCACAATATTTACATTATTTAATTGTTCAAAAGCATCAAAGATTCTTCTCTGCCGTCAACTTCATTCCATTTATTTTATTGTACCAAACTATCAAGACCATTAATTTAATCTACAGCTAAATCTACTATTTTTTCATGTTAGAAATTCAACAAGAAAATTTTTCCCTAATGAAACCGCACATTTCAAGCATAAGTAGGCTGGGTGAGGTGGCTCACACCTGTAATCCCAGCACTTTGGGAGGCCGAGACAGGTGCATCACTTGAGGTCAGGAGTTTGAGACCAGCCTGGCAAACATGGTGAAACCCCCGTCTCCACTAAAAATATAAAAATTAGCTGAGTGTGGTGGCGTGTGCCTGTAATCCCAGCTACTCTGGAGGCTGAGGCAGGGAAATAGCTTCAACCTGGGAGGCGGAGCTTGAAGTGAGCTGAGATCGCACGACTTCACTCTAGCCTGGGCTACCGAGCAAGACTCTGTCTCAAAATTAAATAAATGTGGTAAATAAATAAGGTCGTAGGCATGGGGTCTTGCTCTGTTATCAGGCTTGAGTGCAGCGGAGACTATCATAGCTGACCAACTTGGAACCTCTGGGCTCAGGCAGTCCTCCGGGCTCAGCTTGCCTTGTATTTTTTTAGAGATGGGGTCTTGCCCTGATGCCCAGGCTGGTCTCCAACTGCTTTGAGCCTAAAGCAATCCTTCCCGCCCTCAGCCTGTTTGGTTGCAGGTACGGTGACTTATGCAGCCCTAGCATTGTAGTAGTATTTCCAGCAGGTGTGGTGCCATGTACCCTCTTTTCTTTTCTTTTTGAGAAGGAGTCTTGCTCTTTCACCCAGGCTGGAGTGCAGTGCTGTGATCTCGGCTCACTGCAGGCTCTGCCCCATGAGACTCCGCCATTCCTGCCTCAGCCTCCCACATCTGGGACTGGCCCATACCTGCTTGAGGTAATTTTGCAGTTTTAAGAAGCAAGGCGGGGTTCCACCGTGTTAGCCAGGATGGTTTTTTTTTTTTGGTGGGTCCTCTGCCCAGGCTGGGAGGTGCAATGGTGGCGATCTCGACTCACTACAACTCGCCTCCCGGGTTCCCTTCATTCTCTGCCTCAGCCTCTCGGTAGCTGGGACTGGCGCCATACCACGCCTAGCTAATTTTTTTGTACTTTTAGTAGAGGCGGGGTTTCACCGTGGTCTCGATCTCCTGACCTCGTGATCCGCCGCCTGCATTTTCCCAGGTGGGATTACAAAAGCATATAAAACCACCTGATGGCTCTTTTTTTTTTTTTTTGAGTTGGGAGTCTCACTCTGTCACCCACGCTGGAGGGCAGTGGCACAATCATAGTTCACTGCAGCCTGCCTCAGTCTCCCAAGTAGCTGAGATTACAGTCATGGATTATCATGCCTGGCCAACTTTAAAAAATTAGCTAATACTTAAAAATTTGTAGAGACAGGGGTTTCACTATATTGCCCAGGCTGGTATATAACTCTAACTCATTGATCCTATATAAGCCTCCTAAAGTTGCTGGGATTGCAGATATGAGCCACCATACCTGGCTTAATTTTCTTATTTTAATTTTATATCAGTGATTATTATTGTTCCTAAGATAATTGGGGCAGTGACTCCTTTAAAATTTTACAGACCTGCTTCCTTCCTTCCTTCCTTCCTTCCTTCCTTCCTTCCTTCCTTTCTTTCTTTCTTTCTTTCTCTCTCTCTCTCTCTCTTTCTTTCTTTCTTTTTTCCTTCTTTCTCTTTTCCCTCTGTGTACCTTTGCAATCTACGTGGCTGCCTTGTATGGACTACCTAGAGACTGCCACCGTGCGCACGGCTGCTTCTTGGCGGCTGCAGGCGGTTTTACGTATCTTGGCCTTTGCTCTCCCACTTCCTGACCCCGGTGCTCTGCCGCGGCCCAGCCTCGAGGTGCTGGGACTGCAGATCATGAGCAGCTCTCTGGTTGCGGTGTTTGGGCCGGAGTCTTGATGGCGTGCTCTGGCTGCGGCGGCCTCTTCCGCCTGCAGCTGCACGCCAGCCTACCAGGGTGCTGGGATTACAGCCCCGGCCAGACGCCGCCCGATCTACAGGAGTGGGGAGCGTCTCCGCTCATGCCGCCCCTCTCCCGGCATCCCCATCACAGAGTGGGAAGCGCCTCTGCCAGGCCTTGCTTGATCTGGGGTGAGGAGGCGCCTCTGCGGGCCGCCTTCGTCTGGGAAGTGAGGCGCCTCTACCCCAGCCGCCCGTCTAGAGTGAAAGCGCCTCTTGCCTTCCGTCTGGGAGGTGAGGCCTCTGCCCGACCGCCCTGTCGGGAAGGTGGGGAACACCTCTGCCCGGCCGCCCGATCTGGGGAAAGTTCGGGCGTGCCCGGCCTTGGTCTGGGGAAGAAGTGAGGCGTCTCTGCCAGGCGCCCGTCTGGGAAAGAGGCGAGGCGTCTCTGCCCGGCCGCCCAGTCAGGGGAAAAGAGTGAGGCGCCTCTGCCCGGCATGCGTCTGGAAGTGAGGGAGGCGCCTCTGCCCGGCCGCCCGTCTGGGAAGTGAGGGCACCTCTGCCTGGCCACCCATGGGGAAGAAGTGGGGAGGGCCTCTGCCCGACAGCCGTCTGGGAAGAGTGGGAGAACCTCTGCCGTGCCCAGTGGGAAGTGAGGGAGCACCTCTGCCAGGCCGCCCCATCCTGGAAGGAGTGAGGAGCGCCTCTGCCAGGCGGCTCATCCAGGGGAAGAAGTGAGGAGGCCTTCTGCCAGCCCGCCCGTCGGGAAGAAGTGAGGGCGTCTCTGCCCGACCACCCGATCTGGGAAGAAATGAGGGGCGCCTCTGCCCGGCTGCCCGATCTCTTGAGGGGTGAGGAGCACCTCTGCCCGGCCCATCAGGGAAGAAGTGAGGAGGCGCCTCTGCCCAGTGCCGTCACGGTGAGGCCTCGCGGCCGCCGCAGTGGGAAGTGAGGGCTCGCGGCCACCCCATCGTCTGGGAAGTGGGGAGAACCTCTGCCCGGCCACCCCATGCGTCTGGGAAGTGAGGAGCACCTCTGCCCGTGCCCGTCTGGGAAGTGAGAGCCTCGCTGACCACCCATCGACTGGGAAGTGAGGGCGCTTATCTGCCTGGCGCCCGTCCGGAAGAAGTGAGGGGAGTGCCTCTGCTGGCGCCCCATCCAGGAAAGGAGTGTGAGGAGGCGCTTCTGCCCAGCAGCCCCATCAGGAAGAAGTGAGGAGCCCATCTGCCCGACACGCCCGTCGGGGAATAAGTGAGGAGCGCCAGTGCCCGGCCGCCCCGTCCGGGAAGAAGTGAGGAGTGTCTCTGCCCGACCACCCGTCTGGGAAGTGAGGCGCCTCTGCCCGGCCGCCCCATCTGGGAAGAAGTGAGGCGTCTCTGCCCGGCCATGCGATCTGGGGAAGAAATGAGGAGCACCACCTCTGCCCGGCCGCCCGTCTGCGAAGAAGTGAGGAGCACCTCTGCCCGACGCCCCATCTGGGAAGAAGTGGTGGCCTCTGGTCAGCCATGGAATCTGGGAAGTGGGGAGCACCTCTGCCCGGCCACCCATGGAGTCTGGGGAAGTGAGGGAGCGACTCTGCCCGGCCACCCATGGTCTGGGGAAGTGAGGAGCGCCTCTGCCAGGCCACCCATGGGTGGGGAGGTGAGGAGCACCTGCCCGAGCCGTCTGGGGGGTGAGGTAGCCTCTGCTTGGCAGCCCGATCTGGGGAAGAATGAACACCTCTGCCCGGCAGCCCCATCCTGGAAGGTGAGGGGCGCCTCTGCCCTTCCATCGGGGAAAGAAGTCAGGAAGCGCCTCTGCCGACCAGCCATGCGATCTGGGAAGTGAGGGGCGCCTCTGCCCGGCCACCCATCATCTGGGAAGTGAGAGCCTCTGCCCGGTCACCCATCGTCTGCAGAAGTGAGGCACCTCTCCCGGCCGCCCGTCCGGAAGAAGTGAGGCGCCTCACCCGGCTTGCGCCCATCCTGGAAGGTGAGGGGCTTCTGCCCGGCCGCCCCATCGGGAAGAGGTCAGGAGGCCTCTGCCCGGCCAGCCGCCGTCTGGGAAGGAGCACCTCTGCCCGGCCACCCTTCGTCTAGGAAGTGAGGAGCACCTCTGCCCGGCCTCCTTCGTCCAGGGAAGTGAGGAGCGCCTCGTTGACACCCATCGTCACAGAAGTGAGGCGCCTCTGCCCGGCCGCCCACCAGAGTGAGGCACCTCTGCCCGGCAGCACCCATGCGTCACAGGAAGTGAGGCGCCTCTGCCTGGCCGCCCGTCGGGGAAAAGTGAGGAGCGCCTCTGCAACCCGCCCATCCTGGAAGGAGTGAGGGCGCCCCTGCCCGGCCGCCCCATCCCGGGAAAAGTGAGGCGCCCTCTACCCGGCCGCCCGTCCGGAAGAAGTGAGCACCTCTGCCCGGCAGCCCATCACACCTGGAAGGGGTGGGGAATGCCCTCTGCCAGTATCCGGGAGAAATTATGAGGCGCCCTGCCCGGCTGCCCGTCTGGGAAGTGAGAGAGCACCTCTGCCTGGCCACCCCAGCATCTGGGGAAGAAGTGAGGAGGGCCTCACCCGCCCTGCCGTATCTAGGAAGTGAGGCCTCTGCCGACCACCCTATGGTCTGGGGAAGTGAGGAGCCTCTGCCGGCCACCCATGCGTCTGGGAAGTGGGGAGCACCTGCACCCCGTCTGGGAAGAAGAAGTTAGGATCATCTGCCCGGCGCCCGTCTAGGAAAAGTGAGGAGCGTCACCGACGCCCGTCTAGGAAATGAGAACACCTCTGCCAGCCGCCCGTCCTGCGAAGAAAGCAGGAGCACCTCTACCCGGCATGCCCATCTAGGAGAGAAGTGAGGGAGCATCTCGGCCCGGCCCCCGTCTGGAAGAAATGAGGAGCACCTCAGCCCGGCCCGTCCGTCTAGAGAAGTGGGGAGCACTCCTTGACCAGCCCATCACAGAGAAGTGAGGCCTCGGCCCGGCCAGCCATCGTCACAGAGTGGGAGCACCTCCTGACCGGCCTGTCATCTGGGGAGGTGAGGCACTCTGCCAGCCGCCCGTCCGGGAAGAAGTGAGGCGCCTCTGCCCGGCCGCCCCATCCTGGAAAGGTGAGGGAGAAGCGCCCTCTACCTGGCAGCCCATCCGGAAGAAGTGAGGCGCCTCTACCCGGCCAGCCATCTCGTCACAGGAAGTGAGGAGCACCCCTCTGCCAGCCACGCCCGTCTGGGAAGAAATGAGAGAACACCTGACCCGGCCGCCCGTCTGGGAAGAAGTTAGGATTACCTCTGCCGGGCCCAGTCTGAAAGGTGAGGGCGTCTCACCCGGCCGCCCGTCTGTGGGAGGAATGGGGAGCACAGCCCAGTGTGCGAAGAAGTGAGGAGCACCTGCCTCTGCCCGGCAGCTACATCTGGGAAGGAGAAGTGGTCTGCCCGGCCGCCCGTCTGGGAAGAAATGAGGAGCACCTCTACCCGGCCGCCCGTCTGCGAAAGAAGTGAGGAGCACCTCTGCCCAGCTGTCCCCTCTGGGAAGAAGTGAGTAAGCTCTCTGCCCGGCCAGCCATCGTCTGGGAAGTGAGGAGCGCTACTGCCCGGCCACCCATCGTCACAGCAGGTGAGGAGGCTGACTCTGCCCGGCCACCCATCGTCTGGGAGGGGCGCCTCTGCGGCCACCCATGCGTCTGGAGTGAGGAGCACCTCTGCCGGCCCGTCTGAGAGTGAGGGACATCTGCCCGGCACCCATGCGTCTGGGAAGTGAGGCCTCTGCCCAGCCACCCCGTCCGGGAAGAGTGAGGGGCGCCTCTGCCCGGCC
>JAKGGE010002653.1:0-18293 GCA_023748175.1 Hoolock leuconedys | reverse complement strand
TCTACCCGGCATGCCCATCTAGGAGAGAAGTGAGGGAGCATCTCGGCCCGGCCCCCGTCTGGAAGAAATGAGGAGCACCTCAGCCCGGCCCGTCCGTCTAGAGAAGTGGGGAGCACTCCTTGACCAGCCCATCACAGAGAAGTGAGGCCTCGGCCCGGCCAGCCATCGTCACAGAGTGGGAGCACCTCCTGACCGGCCTGTCATCTGGGGAGGTGAGGCACTCTGCCAGCCGCCCGTCCGGGAAAGAAGTGAGGCGCCTCTGCCCGGCCGCCCCATCCTGGAAAGGTGAGGGAGAAGCGCCCTCTACCTGGCAGCCCATCCGGAAGAAGTGAGGCGCCTCTACCCGGCCAGCCATCTCGTCACAGGAAGTGAGGAGCACCCCTCTGCCAGCCACGCCCGTCTGGGAAGAAATGAGAGAACACCTGACCCGGCCGCCCGTCTGGGAAAGAAGTTAGGATTACCTCTGCCGGGCCCAGTCTGAAAGGTGAGGGCGTCTCACCCGGCCCGCCCGTCTGTGGAAGAAATGAGGAGCACCTCTACCCGGCCGCCCGTCTGCGAAAGAAGTGAGGAGCACCTCTGCCCAGCTGCCCCATCTGGGAAGAAGTGAGTAAGCTCTCTGCCCGGCCAGCCATCGTCTGGGAAGTGAGGTGCACTACTGCCCGGCCACCCATCGTCACAGCAGGTGAGGAGGCTGACTCTGCCCGGCCACCCATCGTCTGGGAGGGGCGCCTCTGCGGCCACCCATGCGTCTGGAGTGAGGAGCACCTCTGCCGGCCCGTCTGAGAGTGAGGGACATCTGCCCGGCACCCATGCGTCTGGGAAGTGAGGCCTCTGCTCAGCCACCCCGTCCGGGAATAAGTGAGGAGCGCCTCTGCCCGGCCAGCTTCATCGTCGAAAGCGGTCGGTAAGTAAGGTTTGGAGGTGGACAACGTGGATGTGAGCCATGAGGGGATGAAAACTCAAAGGCACATCAGGTGCAGGTGCAGTTTAGAGGAGAAATGCAGAGTTTGGTCTTGAGTATGTTCCAGTCCGTGTTGGTGAGGCTGCATGAGGGACGTTGGATTGGCAGGCAAGTGTGCAAGCATAGAGGTCTGGCAGGAGTCTCTGATGGAGAGGCGGGTGGTGAATGTTCAGGGAGAGAAGGCGCCTGAGCACAGTGGGCTGGAGACAGCCTCAGGAGTGGGCACTGGACGTCAGCCTGGGTGCTATCTATGGGGAGAAAGAGGAGAAGGATGCAGACACGCTACTGGGGCTCTTGGCTGCAGGTGACAGACGCCGTAATCAAATTTGCTTGGGTGGAAAGGGACATGGACCAGAGGGTTCAGCAGCCTGGATAGGGAGTGTCTAGCTGGGCCTCGGAGGCAACAGGAGCCAGGCTGTGCTCTCTCCACCTCTCATCTCTGCCTCTCCCGGCCTGGGAATTCCTTCCTGTGATAGAGAACGGCCGCAGGCAGCTCCAGAGACAGACCAAGACACGCTCCCTCGGGAAGGGCTCTGGCTGGTCTGAGCTGGGTGCCCACTCTTGGCTGGCAGAACGGGCCTTGACTGTCGCAGTGTGAATCAAGCCCAGTGCCTAGGCCAGTCACCATGGCAACACGTCCAATGTGTGGCACAGGAATGCCTCCCAGGAGGAGAGGGCTGAAAACAATCGGGTCACGTGCGTGGCAGGTCCTCAGAGGGTGGGGAAGTCTGTGCCTGCTCAGCGCTGTCGACGGCTTTGCTCTGTGTTCCCTGGAAATTTCAGAAATGCAGCTGCTTTGCTGGAGCTCCGTTACTGAGCTTTATTCCGGGGGTGAGCCTGGACTCAGTGGACTCAGACCCATTCTTTTTTTTTTTTTTTTTTTTCTCGCTGCAACCTCGGACTCCCTGGTTCAAGCGATTCTCCTGCCTCAGCCTCCAGAGTAGGTGGGATTACAGGCACACACCACCACACCCAGCTAATTTTTATATTTTTAGTAGAGATGAGGTTTCACCAGGTTGACCAGGATGGTCTCAATCCCCTGACCTCGTGATCTGCCTGCCTCAGCCTCCAGAGTAGGTGGGATTACAGGCACACACCACCACACCCAGCTAATTTTTATATTTTTAGTAGAGATGAGGTTTCACCAGGTTGACCAGGATGGTCTCAATCCCCTGACCTCGTGATCTGCCTGCCTCAGCCTCCCAAAGTCCTGGGATTACAGGCGTGAGCTCAGACCCATTTTATTGCATTTTTATATCTATACTTATAAGTAAAATTGGCTACAGCTTTTATTTTTGTATTATATTTGAGTTTGAAGGTTCTGTAGCTCCATCAAATGAATTGGGGAACTTTCTGTATGTATGTAACTTGCAAGAGGGAAATTATAGCCCCATTTGAATCTGACATCTTCTTAACTGGGAGATTGTTAACCAGTCTTCCAGTCTCCTCACTGGCTATTGAATTTGTCATGCTTCCTGTTTTCTGCATGGATCAATTTTAGTAATTTATATTTTGCTAAGAAATGACTTGAACCTTTTCACTTGTCCTTGTATCTGTGATCAAATCTCCCCTCTCAGTTGATACACAGACAGTCGCACACACATGCACACACATTCTTTTTCCCTTAGTGAAACTTCCCAGAAGTTGATATTTGTATTAGAAATTTCAGAAAAGAGACTTTTGGCCTTTTACTCTTTATGTAATTTGTTATTGACTTTTTAACTATATCACTTTCAGTTTTTTATTCCAGTTCATCCTTCTTATCTTTAAATAATATTTGTACTCCTTTTCCATCTTATTGTTTTAAGTATTTAATTTATTTATTTTCAGCTTTTTAAAAGTGAACATTTGGAATCTCATCCATTTTGATTTGGAATGCATGCTTATGTATGATGAGACATGGATGCAGCTCACCTATAAAACATGGGTCTCCGGCTCTCCCAGAGCTCTTCATTACTACGTTTGACTTCATCTCACTGACTTCATAAACCACCTTTATGATGAAAAAATCTCCGTGGGGTTTTGAGTATGTTGGTGGGCCATCTGTTGTGTTTTATGGGGTCAGTGACATACCATGATGTTTAAATTATTTGGACTTTATAAGCTTACTCTGTGGTAAGGCAAGTACTTTGCCTTATCAGTGTTTTTCTGACTGTTCTTATTTATTTTTTATATGAATTACAGAATCATATCATTTGAATTAATTAAAAACCCAACTATTATTTTGATTGGGATTGTAATAAACCTTAAAATAACCTCAAGAGAATTAACATGTTTATAATATCTTTGCTTTATAGTATTCTTTGCTTATGAGAGAAAAATGCATTTGCCAGCTGAAGTACTGTGTGATAGTCCTAGAGGGTATCAACTATTTTCAGTAAGATAGTCTTATATATTAAAATAGCTGCACTTGGATTCCATAATCTACTTTTTCCAGGCACTGTCTATTTTCTGCACCAGCCAAAGTGGAGAGTCAGGTAAGGATGTGACAGGCAAGTTCTTCAGTGCCTCCTTTCTGTAGGTTAGGGATGCTGAGGGAAGATGCTGATTGAGGTTGACTTCCCGATTTCAGTAGGGATGCTAGGGATCCCAGTACAGGCACAAACGCCATGTTGGCCACAGCCACAGCTCACACCTCCCACCCTGCTCCTGGAAACCCCATGTTGCTGTTGTGGATGCTGAAGCCAGCCCCCTTGATAGTGTCTCTGTGGCCCTTGTTACTGCGTATCTAGTGCTACAAGTTCTAGGCAGGTGAAGAGTTGAATGAACGAAGCCTAGACCATGTGCTGTGCTTTAGGTGAAAGGGAGTCTAGAAAGTAAGTGTCTTATGCTTCAAATTCTAGGTGAGGTGTGGTTGACTCCTACCAGGTCCTTAGGTGTATGCTCTGTGTCCTTGCATTTCTGAAAGTATCCTTCATTTGCTCTGATCACTCTATCTATCTATCATCTATCTGTCTGTCTGTCTGTCTGTCTGTCTATCTATCTATCTATCTATCATCTATCTTCTATCTCTTATTTCTATCAGTCATCTCTCATCTAGCTGTCTGTCACCTATCTATATCTACTCATTTAGCATCTATCCATCAGCTATCATCTATCTGTCATCTACTCTAAAGCCACTTTTGCCCTTGTAGGTCGATTTTATTCTTTCTTCACTTCAAGTCAGTGGAAACTGTCTGTTCACATCCGAATCCTGGTTTTTCCTTGCCTACTGCCTCCCCAAGTGTGAGCTGCTGTTTCTCTGGGGCTGCTCCCAGCTTCGTGTCCTGTTAGAAGTCACATCAGCAGGATGTCTTCAGGACAGTGCTCAGCTAGCAGCCAGCGTGGCCCTTCTCTGACCTCTCTGTCTCAGCGGCTCTTCTCGCATGCTTGGGAGGGCGGCAGAGCCCCAGCATTTGGCCTTTGCTCTGACTTCATGCCATGGAGAGCCAGGTCTTCTTCCTGAAGCGTGCAACCCCAGACTGACCCTCCAGGAGCTCCCAGCCCCTATCACTTGCCACCAGTTTACCCCAAGCCATATCTTCCCAGACCTGGAATAGGAGTTTGTCCCAGATAAGTAATCACCTTGTTTTCTACAATCATAGTTGGTGGATATTTTTCATAATATGGATTTTCGGAGGTTGGGTCAGCTTGAAAGTGCTGTGATTTTTACTGCATTTGTCTCAGCCATGGGACTCTCCAGCTACACTCAACAGGACCTCAAGAACTTACAAAGAACAGCTGAGAGTTTGGGGCAAAAATTGAATTTCTCTGTAAATTTTTCCTCTGCCTCTTTCCAAAATGCTCTGCAAAACTCTGAACATAAAAGTGAGGAGTGCACAGATATGCATCCCTGTTCCCAGGGCAGCTGCTTTTCGATTGAGGACCCATGAGGAGCCCCTGCCCTCAGAGGGGAGCCCCGCAGTAGCTGGGGATGCCGTCACTGAGCACTCAGTCCCTAGCCCTCATCCTTTGGAGAGTTTGGATTACAGTGGAAATCTCCTTGGGAACACTGGTACTATAAGTCCCTGACAGGGACAGCTGGCCAAGAGCAAGCCCTTCCAAAGAGGGCGACTTCAGCACTGGGAGGAAGGCTGGGAATGGAGTGGGAGCTGGCATGTGGTGGGGGTTGGGGGTGGTAGGAATCAGGGCAGACACGGCCCTGGCGCCAATGCAGGGTTGAAAATTATGTGCTCCAACCTCACTTCACCTGTACTCAAGTTAATTTTCTACTCTGCCATTCACAAGAACGATATGAAATGCCCAAGAAAAAATCAAGTCACAAGATGAAGCCGGAAAAATCTATTTATAATTATAGAATTTACCATAAAAGTAGTGCCTTGTGCTACAGATCATCTTATCCAGTGATCTTATTTCAAGTGTCTTCATTTCTATATATAAAGAGGTTATGAAAAACCTGTCAGTTTGTAAAAAGCAAAAACATGGATGGAAAATAATTTTCAGAAATTCGAATTCACATTTTTAAAGATAATTTACTTTCTTCCTGATTAAAACAACAACAGTATGATTATGCTTATTTTAAATACGTCTATATTCAGCTCTCACAATCTTTTAATATTGCATGAGTTTTCCACTAAGCTTAAAATAAAATATCCCCCTTTTCCAGAATGTAAATTATTTTGTTTCTGCCTTCTAGTAAGCTGGACATTTCAGGCAAACCCACAGCATCATAATGGTTTCTGTTGTATTTTTCTCAACCTAATTTTTTTTTTTTCCTTAAATGACTCATGACAATTACAAGGAACAAATAAAATACCCAATAGTATGATGACTTGCACATTGGATTTGGCTGGTGCGCTAATTGCACTCCCCAGCTCCATCAGCACTCTGTGGAAGGTGATGTTGTCCTGAATCTGCTTTTCCTATATTAAACCCGGAATTACCTGAGCACCAGCCTCTTCCTTCCAGAACTCAGCTTAATCCTAAGCTTTGAGAGTTAATTTTATGGTGCTTGCCATTGGGCTTGTTTCCCTCATTTAAATCAGACGTTGGTTTCCCAGTCCTGGCTGTCAGCCCCTCTTGTTTTGTGTGACTCCTGCATGAGTCGATGCTTTCTGTTTCTTGGTTTGTGTAACTGTCAGATGTGCCGGCTTCCTGTCTTGTTATACGTTTCATATCCGTGGAGAATGAAGCTGAGCTTAATAGACTGATGAAAACATCATGGGATCTCACTGTAAAGCGAATGTTTGCAAGAGGCTGCTTACTCTCTCACGCTGGTGGCTCTGTATGGATTGCTGAGCCCCACAGGGCAGGCTGCTCCGCCCAAGGGAAGGGCATCTTGCTGGGAGACCATGCAGAGGGCAGGAAGCTGCCCAGTGAGGATGGTGCTGAGTTCTCCTGTAAGATGTTAAGGGAAGAATCACAAAATGAGGGTTTTGTGCTTTCAAATAAGTTAGGGAAGTATTTATTATACAAGACTAAATACTTTCTTGGTGCAAAGGACCCAGTCCCGCACCCCAGTGTTTAATAGCTAGCGTGCCTCAGGCATCATGCAGTGGGGAGTCTCAATGCCGTAGGCCACAGGGGTTCATCTGGACGGCCTTGTCTGCCCACCTGCCTTGCCACCTCCATTTGCAAGGTAATATCTACAGAGTTGTGGGCCAGCCTGAGTTTCTTTCCTGGGAATGTGGAGCCGGGCCTGAGGAGTCTGGATCCAGCCACAGAGGAGGCATGAACACAGGAGTCGGTGTGCTAAGAGTCACCACATGCTGAGAAAGAAGAAGTCAGCAGCGCAGGGAGCTGGGGAAGGAGCGGGAGTCAGTGTCCAGGCCTGGGTTCCGTCTACACAGAGCACCAGTTGCATCCCTGCCATGGCACAGTTGGCTGTGGGAGTGCAGTGGTTGAGGGCCATGCCTCTGTGCTTGAAGCATGAACCCTAGTCCTACTCTTCACTGCTGTGTGTGTGTGTGTGTGTGTGAATTTCCTTGACTTCTCTGTGCCTTGTAAAATGAGACTGTAATTGACTGCTGCCTCATCATGCTGTTACAGGCATGGAATGCAGTAACTTTCATTTAGGTAAAAGCACTCAGAAAACTGCCTGATACAAGTCTGCACCTTCCCTAACAGGTGCCTGGGGAAGTTTCCACTGTCTCCCAAAACACTGTGCCAGGCAAAGGGCAGGCCATTGTTTACCATTTTGGTGGACTGTAGCCCAGGTTTTTATGGACCTATGTAAAAAAGCTCCTAATGGTGGCTCTTGGGTAGTCCGTGTATTTACTTGCTCAGTTCTGGTGCAGTCTTCTCAGCTCTCACACCCAGTTGACAGTCTGGAATTGAGAAGCTGAAAATCATTTTATTTCCTTAGATATGATCTAATTTAGAAGGAGTATCTATTGCACAAATTCAGATAGTGCATTGTGAAGCTAAAGTAGAAATGGTTCCTCATTATCTCCCTGGTCCTTTTGGTCCTGGCCGGCTGCCTTCCGTGGGGACTGGGGCATAGCGGGCTGGGCACTGGCATGGGGCCAATCACTGCGGGAGCTGGACACTTCCAGGAGGAGCTGCGAGGAGCCTCAAAGGAGGAAATGGGAGCAAACTGATGTCAAAGGTGGGTTTGGGAGCACCAAAGGTGGCCCCATGGAGGCCAGGGACATCACCCTAAAATGCCTGGTTGGCGGCTGTCCTGTGTGAACTCCTGAGGCTTCCTGGACTCTGCTCACGGTCAAGTTCACAGTAGCCTGTGACCCAGACCATCACTCCACCTCCTCTCCTAGGGGGCAGCTTGGCCCGGGCACCCAGGCTGGCCGGGAACCCTCTCCCCCCGACTCTTAGCCCGGCTGCTTCCCTGCCTCCGTCAGTGCTCCTCAGTCCTGAAGACTTTCAGGGCCTCCTGCCTAAGGTTCCTTCTGTGTTTCAGGAGGGGCAAGCCTTTCTGCTGTCCCCGCTGAGTTGAAATGGCTTGTCTACAAGAGGGGAGCCCTTCAGGATGGAAACTGTGTCTACGTGTGCTTCCTGACGCGTGGGCTTGGTCACACAGCAGCACACAACAGGCGTCTGCTGGGCTTGGCAGCTCTGGTCTGGGGCAGGAGGGCAGGTGTACAGCTGGCTTCTCTTTCTTTCTTTCTTTCTTTCTTTCTTTCTTTCTTCCTTTCTTTCTTTCTTTCTTTCTTTCTTTCTTTCTTTCTTTCTTTCTTTCTTTCTTTCTTTCTTTCTTTCTTTCTTTCTTTCTTTCTTTCTTTCTTTCTTTCTTTCTTTCTTTCTTTCTTTCTTTCTTTCTTTCTTTCTTTCTTTCTTTCTTTCTTTCTTTCTTTCTTTCTTTCTTTCTTTCTTTCTTTCTTTCTTTCTTTCTTTCTTTCTTTCTTTCTTTCTTTCTTTCTTTCTTTCTTTCTTTCTTTCTTTCTTTCTTTCTTTCTTTCTTTCTTTCTTTCTTTCTTTCTTTCTTTCTTTCTTTCTTTCTTTCTTTCTTTCTTTCTTTCTTTCTTTCTTTCTTTCTTTCTTTCTTTCTTTCTTTCTTTCTTTCTTTCTTTCTTTCTTTCTTTCTTTCTTTCTTTCTTTCTTTCTTTCTTTCTTTCTTTCTTTCTTTCTTTCTTTCTTTCTTTCTTTCTTTCTTTCTTTCTTTCTTTCTTTCTTTCTTTCTTTCTTTCTTTCTTTCTTTCTTTCTTTCTTTCTTTCTTTCTTTCTTTCTTTCTTTCTTTCTTTCTTTCTTTCTTTCTTTCTTTCTTTCTTTCTTTCTTTCTTTTCTTTCTTTCTTTCTTTCTTTCTTTCTTTCTTTCTTTCCTTCCTTCCTTCCTTCCTTCCTTCCTTCCTTCCTTCCTTCCTTCCTTCCTTCCTTCCTTCCTTCCTTCCTTCCTTCTTTCCTTCCTTCTTTCCTTCCTTCCTTCTTTTTTTTTCCTTCCTTCCTTCCTTCCTTCCTTCCTTCATTTTTTTGAGACACAGTTTCATGGTTGTTGCCCAGGCAGGAGTGCAATGGCACCATCTCAGCTCACTGCAACCTCTGCCTCCCAGGTTCAAGCAATTCTCCTGCCTCAGCCTCCCAAGTAGCTGGGATTACAGGCATCTGCCACCATGCCCAGCTAATTTTTGTATTTTTAGTAGAGATGGAGTTTCGCCATGTTAGCCAGGCTGGTCTCAAATTCCTGATCTCAGGTGATCCACTGGCCTCAGCCTCCCAAAGTGTTTGGATTACAGGCATGAGCCACTGCGCCTGGCCAAAGGCTACATACTTTATAGCACTTTAAAGTTAAAAAATATTTTAAGATTTTATGATGCGTTTCGATAGTAGAACAGCTAGGTTCCCCCTGAGCTTGCAAAGTTTGAGAAGTATGTGTAGATTGCTATTTGTAGTCATAAGCTACTGATGAGCTTCATATCTAATTCACATTCTTATATGCTTTAAGCTCCTTAGTATTGCAGTGTAAATCATTTTGTTGCTTCAAAATGCTCTTTAAATGAGCATTTTGATTAGAAAATAAGTCAACATTGCATTTTATTTTTATTGTTGCAGCTGCATGACTAATTCATTGAAAGTTTCAAAGACAATTAGCAGCACTGTGAGCTAATATGGAATTTAGAGTTTTTTGGGGGGAGGGAAAGAGTGTTAATTTTGCTAATTGAATAAGGTGTTTCTCAGTACCATTTATCAGTCATTTAGATTGTATCTAGAAGATACTAAAATAACTAGTTGAAAATGTAAAAAAACTCATTTAAAATGTTTTTTATTTCTTTTGCTTTATGATTAGGTTTCCCCGTGTCAGCTGGTTGTTTTAGCATGAGGTAAACATGGCATTAAATCAAATTTTATCTAAGCAGATTTATTATTTTGGGAAAATCTTATTTATTATTTGGAAAAAATTAACTGCAGTTATAACAGCAAATAACATAATCACTATAATTGGCATATGACTTATTTATACAAATCCATGACCTATCTTTCTTCCTCTCTCCATTCTTCCTTCCCTCTTTCTTCTTCATTAGCATATAAGTAAAACAATGCTTGAGGACTTAGATGAGCAGAGGTCAAGAACTCTAATAAAACTCTAATAATTAGCACAGTGTAGCCTTAGTGCAAAGACAGAAAAACCAATGGGAAAGAATGGAGAGCCCAGAAACAGACTCAAACGTGTAAGGCTCTCTGATTTATGACAAAGGTAACACTACAATTCAGTATGAACGAATTTTATTTTGAATATACGGTGCCATGCCAATTGGCACCCATGTGAAAGAAAATGTACCTTTATCCTTACCTCATTCCATACACACAGATCATTTCTATATGGACTGTAGATCTAAATGTGAAAAGCAAAATGTAATAAGATATTAGTGAACTCACAATAGGACAACATTTGATAAACAGGACCCCAAAAGCACTAACAGTAAAGGATAAAACAAGATCAGACTATATTTAAGACCTTTTGGTCATCAAAAGTTACCATTAAGGGCCTGAAAAAACAATTTACCAAGTGGGAGAAGATTTTTACAGTATGTATTCCAGTAAAGGATTCATAGTGACACCATGGAAAGAGCTCCTACATATCAATTAGGAAAAACCCCAGACCACCCTGTAGAAAAATGAGCAATTTCACTCTCATTTCACTAGAAGAGGATACCCAGTAGACAGTAATAATATGAAAAGATGCAGAACTTCCTTAGTTACAGGGAAATTCAAATTAAAACCACAGTGCCATTTTACACCGTGCCCATCTGGATGATGAAATTGAAAAAGATGAAAAGAAGCAAATATTGGTAAGGACATGAAACAATGGAATATATACACTGCTAGTGGAAATGTAAATTACTTCTACCACCTGAAAGGTTCATTTGCATGAACCCTCAGTCTCACTCTTAGGTGAGCCCCAACAGAAATGCCACTCTTTTTTCACTTAAGAATGCACTAGAGTGTTCATAGCAGCAGTAAAAATCAGATATACAGTATATAACAGCATGGAAGACTCTCAAGAACATAATATTGAGTGAAAGAAGCCAGACACAAAAAAGTGCATATATGATTTTAATTACACGAAGTACAAATATAGGAACTAACTGATCTATGCTGTTAGAAAATAGGATAAGTAGGCACTAAAAATATTTAGAAAATAGGCACTAAAAATATTTAGAAAATAGGCACTAAATTGAGATTTGTCTGACATTTTTCTCATGATTTGACCAGGGTTGTGGATTTGGGGGAGAATGAGCGCAGAGCTAAAGTGTCATTTTCATCACACCCTGTGGAGAGTACATGCTCTCAGCATGACTTATCATGGGCTGAAGTAGTGTTTGTCAGGTGTCTTCACTGCAGAGTTCCTCTCCCCCCTTCTGTACTGTGCTGGTTGGAGTGAAGTTGCCACGAGCAAGCAACACTTAACGGGTAGGGAGCTTTGCTCCCCGCTTGAGGAGGAAGTATCTAGAAGATAGTTGGGATTCTTGTACATACATGTGTTTATGCTTCTCCAATCATTTACTTATTCAGTCATTCATTTATATCAGTTTGGGCTCTCATATGTTTATTTTATGCTTTGAGTTATAATCCAGCATTGCTTTATTTCTTACTCAACTTCTTCCCAGTTGTGGCCATTGGGAGCGCTTTCCATTGGTGCCTGTGTCCCATTGATGTGCCACTAACATCTTGCTTGTTTTTCTTTCCTTGAGCCCTTCCTTATTTTAGAGCACTGCAATATGCTCCATGCTCGTCTTATATACTTACTGCTCCAATCCTAGAATACACCGTTTCTCCAAGAAGCCTTGTTCTCTTTTATTGGAGACTGGTATTATAAGCCAAGATCTGGGATCTAGGTGTGCTCGTTGACACTGGAATGTCATTCATTCTATATGCTCTCAGCTGATTGATAGAGCACAGAAATATATGTGTGTATACTAGTTTGTATACACACACACACATTTATATACATTGGTCTATGAATAGTTCTAATAAAACCATCTATTGCTATGGATAATTCTAGCCTCCACCCCTTGCACATGTGTAATCTCCTTCTCCAACAGGGAGAAACTTAATTCCCATCATCCACCATCTGTTTACTTAATCATTCACTTCCAGTACTCTATATCAGTTTCAGAATTCTTAATTGGCACTCTCGTGGGAAATGCCTTCAGTGTCCACAGTACAGTGAGCTTGTACAGTTACTTCTCCCTTGGAGATGGATGAGGCAGTGGGGGACATTGACTACTGTAACCCTGCTCTGAAGTTGTCCCCTGCCTCCTGTGACACGTTATGTGACTGCTCCCTTCTCCTAGACATTGTTATTTGACATCTGTATCTGTATGATATTTTCTGCTTACTGTGCAGGCTGTTGCCTTCTTTCTGCTTCTATTTCTGCTGCTTTGACTTGTTGAATGGTGACTGGCTGGTTCACAGAGGATTGAGCACCTTCTCTTGGGTGTATGTTCCTTAGTTGGTCCTCACAGCAGCCTTATAAAATAGGTATTATTAACCATTTTGAACAGCTGAGGAAACAGAATGATTCTCATTTTATTTTATAAAAATATTTCAGTAGTCTCCGTCAGGAATTTTACCCTACTTGTAAGCTAGTAAGTGGCACAGTGTCATGGATGCTGACAGGAGACACGAGCCTCAGGACTTTGTTCCCCAGGCCACAGTAGGCAGCATGACCAGAAGCCTACCTGGGTCTGGCAACACCCGCACATGCAGTAATTTGTGTCAGGAGAGGAATTTGGCACTTAGGAAACACAAATCCATTTTACAGGACAAAAAGCATCCCTGCCTTTTGCTTCAGAGGGACATATCTCTGTATTTCAAGGCTGATGGGCTGTGCATGCATCTTTGAAAAGATAGTCTGGAACAAAGACAGTTCTTCTGCTTAGAAGATGTTCAGAAATGCAAGAGCTCAGTAGAGTGTTTTCTCCCAACAGCCTCCTCCATGGTCTCTCAGAGACTTTCCATCCAGTTTTGCCCAGCTGCATCCTCACACCTGATTCACCTTCCTGGAGCACCAGGCAGGTGCTCCTGCTTCAACATCTGCTTACTCCCATGTTCCATTCTCATGTTCTGCGAAGCCTCCTGCTCCAGGACGAGCACTCTATGGCTTGGATCTAATTCTTTCGTGGCATTCATCACATTTTGCCTTCTTTTATGTCTTCTGTTTCCTATACTATTAGACTGTAAAATTCTTGAGGGTAGAGAGAATATTTAATTAAATTAATTAATTAATTTATTTATTTTTGGAGATGGAGTCTCACTCTGTGACCCAGGCTGGAGTGCAGTGGTGTGATCCCGGCTCACTGCAACCTCCACCTTCTGGGTTCAAGCGATTCTCCTGCCTCAGCCTCCCAAGTAACTGGGATTACAGGCATGTGCCACCATGCCCAGCTAATTTTGTATACTTAATAGAGACGGGGTTTCACCATGTTAGCCAGGCTGATCTCAAACTCCTGACCTCAGGTGATCCTCCCACCTCAGTCTCCCAAAGTGCTGGGATTAGAGGTGTGAGCCACTGTGCCAGCCAGAGATGATATTTTAAAAAGTATTCTAGTACCTGATAATGTTTAGTGTAATAGCTGTAGGTTTTTCAATAAATGTTAAATTGAATGGATGTTTTCAGTCTTCCTGAAGAAAATGAGAAGTACATTTCTTAGGGCTTAAAATTTTGACTTCTGAATCACCTTTCCTAATGTATCATTTTATTAGAAGTTAGATTACTAGAAATGATCAAAGTCAACTGTCAATTACACATAAACATGCACAGACACCTACATCTCACTTAAGTATGCAAAAGTATGGGCCCTTCTTGTAAGGATCTCCAAAGTTTATATACAGACCCTTCTGTTAGGACCAGCAGGTTCGTGTGCCCCCTGTGCAGTAACAGATCCACTCCACTGAGACAGCAGGTTTTGCAGCAGAGAAAGAGTTTAATGATCACAGGGTGCTGAATGAGGAGATGGGAGGAGACCCGCAAATCCATCTCCTGGGGTTCTGGGCCAGAGTTTCTAAGAGGATCATGGAGGGTGAGGGGCTGGAAAATTGGAGTGGTCGATTGGTTGGGGTAAGGAGGATGAAATCATCAGGATGTGGAAACTTCATTTCCTGGTGAGTGAGCTCCTATGGGACCCTTCAGACCAGCTGAGCCAGTAGTTTTATCAGTATGCAGGACCTGAAGGAACATCTTAAAGGGAAAATTTAACATTTCATAATGTTCAGGTGGTTTTTTATAGAGCAGTTAAGGGAAACTGTAATCTTGTAACAGGGTCTGCCGGATTCTGGGGCAACAGGCAGCAGACAGCTCTGAGGAAGCAGGTCAGAGAGCAGCCGACCTAGTGATCAATGCTGAGTGTGCTGCAAGCTGTGTTTATTGTTGCTTTTCCCCCTCCCTTCTTCCCTGATTAATTTAATAAAGCTTATAGGAATAGTTTAACTTCCTTCATGAGGCTTCCATTCTAGACTAGGAGACTGGTCATCTACATAAATAAAGAAGGCGAAAAATACAGACAGGATAGCATGGGTTCCAGGTAAATAGGAGAGTAAGGATGCCAGGAGCACAGAGCCTACAGGGGCGGCCATGACCTGGGTTGCTGGCCTTGGGTTTGTGATTGGGTCAAGTAAGTGGTGAGAACAGAGAAAGGCTTTCCTAGGAAGCGCCTGACCTGAGCGGAGACATAGGGGAAGGGAGGCCTGAACTCTGCTGGGTGTGATCAGCCCATCTTATCAGTCACTGCAGTGGGTAGCTCTGGAGGGCAGCGAGTGGTGATGGAGTGCCATTGCCTTTGGTGTCACTTAGAGGTTGTCACCGGAAGTCTTTGAGCAGAGAAGCCTCCTGCTCCTATAGGGCACCTCCAAGCAGGAAACAGAGGGTGGCTCCAGTGGGAAATTTCTGATTACAGGGAATATTTATAAGGACGTGGGCAAGGGAAAATTCAGTAGCTGTAGGGCATCATCATCCTGGGCATGAAGGGATATGAGAAGGAGGAGTTACGGGAACCGGGAGAAAGGGGCAGGAGAAAGCCCTGTGGACAGTAGAGCCATGGGGCGCCTTCCCTGTGAAGTCACACAGCGTTTATTGTTTCCCAGTGGCTGGGAGGAGGTTCTTCACTGTCGGGGAGCTGGGGTGTGAGAAATCCACCCATACTTAGGAATGGGACATGGTGTCTGGTCTTTCTTGAACAAATGAACTAAGGCCCCTGGTGGCAACATCATATCTGAAAAGCAGGTATCTGAAAATACAATTTATAATTGTAGTGATATAACATTTTACGTGGGTTAGAGTGGATGGCTCAGGGCTGCTGGAGAAGGACGTAAGACGTAGCCTTACACTTCCTGATGATTCTGCATGAACATTCTGAGCTTCTGTGTTGATTCATGTTTTTAAAAAGATTTTTTTCTTTCTTCCTCTGTCCCTCCCTCCCCTCTTTCTTCTAATGTAAGTTCCCTTTCAGAGATAATTATTATTGGTAGTTTATAATGAATATAATTCTTTTCTTTTTCTTTCTTTTTTTTTTTTTTTGAGATGGAGTTTTGTTCTCGTTGCCCAGGCTGGAGTGCAATGGCGAAATCTTGGCTCCCTGCAACCTCCGCCTCCCAGGTTCAAGTGATTCCCCTGCCTTAGCCTCCCGAGTAGCTGGGATTACAGGCACCCACCACCACGCCTGGCTAATTTTTTTGTATTTTTAGTAGAGACGGGGTTTCTCCATGTTGGTCAGGCTGGTCTCGAACTCCTGACCTCAGGTGATCTGCCTGCCTCAGCCTCCCACAGTGCTGGGATTATAGGCGTGAGCCCCCCACCCAGCCTGAATACAATTATTTTCTTTGTAAAACATAAACATGGGGCCACTGTGTGTGCTATTCTGCGCCTTGTTTTGTTTTGTTGTCTTAGACTAACAATACAGCCTGAAGGCAGTGCATGTCAGCATTCACCTGACTCCCCTACTCGCTCGTGGTCACATGTGTTCCGTCCTATGAGGGGGTCATTGTTTATTTCACATGATTTGTTGGTGGGCATGTGTCGTCTAGACTCTTGCTAGCCTTGTATGTATGCCTTTGGGACTAGAAGTGGAATTGCTAGTGTAGGGGTTCTTGGCTATTTAATTGGCTAGATGTTGCCAAATTGCCATTTCAATAAGTTGCCCCAGGAGGTATGAATACAGACGCCTATTCTCTAAACCCTCACCAACATGGTATGCCATCTTTTCCTCATTGCCAGTTTGGTGGGTAAAAAAATGGTACCTCATTGTATAGTTTAACTACTTTAAACTACTTTTGAGGGGCTTATTTCTGACTGCCCAGCTCTGCTGCAGATGCACCATCTGGGCACAGGCACCAAGAGGGCTTTCCCAGAGCCTCTTCCCTCTGCTCCTGACTGTGCTACAGGAACAGCGGGCTTGGCCCAGTCTCTTCTGCTGTGATGCACCACAGAGTGCATCTGGGCAGAGGCATTGCGGCGAATGGGAAGCTTCTCCCCGTTCATTTAGTTAAAATCATGTCCTCCAATAATTTCTTATCTTACTTTCTGTTATCTTACTGGACTGATGGTTGGCCTTTAGTTTTCCCTGCCCCTCCCGCAGCCCTCCAGGGAGCCCTGCTCTCCCTCAGCCCTGGGGTGCTGCTTTTGTGATGGCCACACCATCTCCTTATTTTCCTTGGGGTAAATTCACACACACACACACACACACACACACAACACAGACACATACACACACACATATATATGTTCCTAGCATAAAGAAGATATATATCTCTATCTATCTATCTATCTATCTATCTATCTATCTATCTATCTATCATCTATTTATCTAGAGAGGAGAGAGAGAGAGAGAGAGAGAGAGAGAGAGAGAGTCTTACCCTGTTGCCCAGGCTGGAGTGTAGCGGCACAATCTTGGCTCACTGCAACCTCTGCCTCCCAGGTTCAAGCAATTCTTGTGCCTCAGCCAGCCACCCGAGTAGCTGAGATTACAGGTGGCCATCACCACGCCCAGCTAACTTTTATATTTTTAGTAGGGGTGTTGCCATGTTGGCCAGGCTGGTCTTGAGCTCCTGACCTCAAGTGATCTGCCTGCCTCCGCCTCCCAATGTGTTGGGATTTCAGGCGTGAGCCATGGTGCCCAGCCCATATTTTTATTTTAATATGAACACACCTATGCTTAGAATGATGATACAATAATCTTAAAGATCGACTGAACCAAACTTACCTTTTAAATACCTCATACTTCAGTAGTTTCTAGTTTTCCCTGACTATTCAGTGGATGATTGAAAGCTGTTTTGTAATTTTGTTACTGTTCTAAATATGTCAAGCGTTCTGTGCCAGTTTCCTCAGTCTTTTGTCAATAGGCATGATTGTATGTCTTAAATATATCTCCATTATCTTTTATTTACTGTTATACATTTTATGCCCTTCAGTCTTCCATCTTATTCAGTATTTTTCATGCTTCTTTATTATCACATTCTTCTCCTTCTACTTATAAAATTCTGTGTTCTTTCTTGCTTTTTTAATTAAAAAAATAAACTGTGGATTGAAGAGAGGTTGGTTAATGGGTACCAATACATAGTTAAATAGAAGAAATCAGACCTCATTTCTCATCAATCAGGAGGGTGACTGTAGTTAACACTGATTGATTGTATGTTTCAAAGAATAATTGTATATTTCAGAGAATAATTCGAATATTCCTAGCATAAAGAAAAGATAGATATTTAAGGTGATGGGTATTCCAATTACCCTGTTTGATCTTTACACATTACATGAATGTATCAAATTACCACATATACTCTGAAAATATGTACATCTATTATGTATCAATAAAATAGTAATTAAAAAAGAAAAAATGTAATTTTCTCCTGTCTTCATCTTTTCTCTGTAGATTTTATAAGATGCAGGACAGGGTGATTGGTTTCCTCTTGGCTCTAGTTTTAAGAGGTTTCTTTAGATCAGTGCTTTCTGAAGATGCATTGGATTTGCTATTTCCAGCCTTTTGAGTATGAAATATGTGTGAGAAGCCTCTTTCTTCTACATCATGAATTTCAGTGTCCCACTAGGCGCCACTGTAATTATGAACTGAGTGATCCGATGGATACTTCCTCCTAGTGGAAAAGCCTTGAATGGAGATGAAAGGTCCCTTTTAATGAGCTTTAATGTCTCATGGCTTTTATTCCTTTTTACTCTGCTTTGAAAGTAAAGGTTTGTTGGGACCTAGAAGACTATGAACATTTCCTCCCATTTCTATGTCACTTGAGCTGGCTAAGGCCACTCTTCCCTTGTAGGCTGTGAGTGTGTATCTGTGTGTGTGTGTGTGTGTGTGTGTGTGTGTGAATGTGGATGCATATGTGTGCCTGTGTATAGTGGGGGGTGCCGGTGAAGAAGTGGATGGAAGTGGGTCAGCCCCTCTTGCTGGGCTCAGGAGGGTGGAGAGGAGAGAGGCCCTCTGGGCCAGGTGGAGG
>JAKGGE010000494.1:0-19122 GCA_023748175.1 Hoolock leuconedys | reverse complement strand
TAAAACTGTGGATTGAAGAGAGGTTGCTTACCGGGTACCAACATAGTTAAATAGAAGAAATCAGATTCCTACTTTCATCAATCAGGAGGTGACTGTAGTTAACACTGGGATTGATTGTATGTTTCAAAGAATAATTGTATATTTCAGGAGAATAATTCAATATTCCTAGCATAAAGAAAAGATAGATATTTAAGGTGATGGGTATTCCAATTACCCTGTTTGGATCTTTTACACATTACATGAATGTATCAAATTACCACATATACCTGAAAATATGTACATCTATTATGTATCAATAAAATAGTAATTAAAAGAAAAAATGTAATTTTCTCCTGTCTTCATCTTTTTCTCTGTAGATTTTATAAGATGCAGGACAGGGTGATTGGTTTCCTTTGGCCTCTAGTTTTAAGAGGTTTCTTTTTAGATCAGTGCTTTCTTGGAAGATGTACTGATTTGCTATTTCCAGCCTTTTGAGTATGAAATATGTGTGAGAAGCCTCTTTCTTCTACATCATGAATTTCAGTGTCCCAATTAGGCTTCACTGTAATTATGAACTGAGTGATCCGGGATGGATACTTCCTCCTAGTGGAAAAGTCTTGAATGGAGATGAAAGGTCCCTTTTAATGAGCTTTAATGTCTCATGGCTTTATTCCTTTACTCTGCTTTGAAAGTAAAGGTTTGTTGGGACCTAGAAGACTATGAACATTTCCTCCCATTTCTATGTCACTGAGTTGGCTGGGCGCTTTTCACTCTTCCCTTGTAGGCTGTGAGTGTGTGTGTCTGTGTGTGTGTGTGTGTGTGTGTGTGTGTGTGTGAATGTGGATGCATATGTGTGCCTGTGTATAGTGGGGTGCCGTGAAGAAGTGGATGGAAGTGGGTCAGCCCTCTTGCTGGGCCCAGAGGTGGTGGAGAGGAGAGAGGCCCTCTGGGCCAGGTGGAGGTCTCTTTCCCACTGGGACGAGGTTGGGTAGGTGAGCTGCCCCTCACTTCCTTGGGGTTCCCTACTGACGGCCCTGAGACCTGGGGCCCCTGGCCCCAACCCCACCATGGACTGCCCAGGATCGCAGGGGCAGCACGCCCCTGGCCCTGTGGTCTAGTTGAGCAGGTCTGGCTGTCTCTACTCACGCGAGGGGTCTGGCACTGTCATTGCAGAACTCCCGACCCCCCCCGGGCATTTGCTCGGGGGTTGTGGAGGGCACCGAGGCGCCTGAGCTGGGAGAGGCCTCCTTCGAGTGAGCCAGGCTACGTGAGGCAAAATCGGGCCAAGATGCCTGTGCCACCCAGAGAGCAGGCTGGACACCGGCCGGGCCGCTGAGGGGTCACCATGCGAGCCAGCCAGCCTGCCACCTGGTCCCGCGGAACAGCTTGTTCTTGAACCAATGAATCCTGGTCTCCAGGAGGTCTGCCTCCTCTGGCAAGTCCTTCCCTGGTGGCTATGCCTGAAAGCGATCCTTCTCAAAGGCTCCTCGAGCAGCAGGGCCGCCTGGGATATGGGACTGAGGTGCACTTTCGCCTCTGCCTTCTTATGGCTGTGTCTCCCCGGCCAGGGCGGAGATTACCACCGGTGCTGCCTCAGCTGGGGTGACCTCTCGCTCTGAATCCAGATCTGGACCCTGGCTCTGGAACACCCATGGCCTTGCCCAAATAAGCTTTTCTTGCGGTGGCTTATGTCTGGTATGGGTTCCGCTAAAAGCAGGCTCGCAGGGCCTCGATTTTCCTCGGGTGTCCAGACGAGTCTCCTCCACCGTCCTCGTCCTCGGGCTTCCGCGGGGAGTGGGTGCTGTCTCGAAGGTGTCGGGAGAGTCATCTGGGAGCAATCAGACCACTTTCCGGGTCCAGTCATGAGGTCTGGAGCAAGAGACAGCCAGCTGCTCTTATGAAGGCCCACAGGCAGGGAGGCTCCACCCCTTCTTTCCTGGCCAAGGTGTGCCCTGGGACAGGACCGCCCTCACCCTCCGAGGGGCCCCAGCGCACTCATGCCCCTGGGGCGTGGTGGTGCTGGTGGGGTTGGGGGCATTGGGTGAGGTGGGGTTGCGGGGGGTGGAAGGGGTGGGGCTGGATTCCAGAGAGACGCAGCGGAAGGGGGAGAAGGGGAAGGGGTGAGTCAGGTGGGTTTCGGGTGGGGGCTGGCTCTCCGTTCCTCTCCAGGGATCCCTGAACTGGAAGTCAGCCTCCTGGTTCCCACGGCCTCTTCAGCAGGGAGAAACCAGCCTGAAATGGTAGGGAGGGAGTGTGGAACTGAACCCCTGTGTGTCTTGACCTACAGGCCCTTCCACCGAAGACATCCGATGCCAGTGAGTGTCGCCGTTGCCGTGACAGGCTCACCCACGCAGGTGAGTGGCCCCCGTCGAAGACCAGAGCGAAACCCCAGAGAAAAGATACATCCCCGGTGTGATGGCTTGATGATGGATTCCCGTGTCCCGCAACGTGGGGGTCTGCGGTGTGGCCGGTATGGAGGGAGGGCGAAGAGAGGATCCTGCTCTTTCTCCCTTCCCTGGATGTTTCTGTGTGCTCGCAGGGCTCTGGAAGCAAACCGTCAACATCGTCAGCCTCTCGGGGTGGGGGTGGGGCCGGAGAGATGTGGGAGATACTGTCTCTGCAGAGGCCCAGCTTAATGGAATCAAATCAGGCTTCAGTCCTCCTGACTGGGCCGCTGTCGGGCTGTCGGTCTGCCTGCTGAGGGCACGGCCTGGGATGTGTGTTCGTAAACCACGTGGGTGAATACCCCACCTGCAACCAAGTCCCCTGTCTTTGTCTTTGAGGAAACAGCCCATTCCCCAAGACCTGGGTAATGGGGTGAACGAGTGCCCAGCCGGACGCCCACCCAGCCTCCCCAGCCCTGCCATCAGTTTCTTCCTGATACAGAAAACATCCTGCCTTCCTTCCCCGTCCTTGTTCTCCTGCCTCCTCTGTCCCTAGGGTCCTCTGTCTCCCTCCGCTCTCACTGCTCATCTTCTCTCTGTCGGTCAGTCCCTCCCCTCCCTCCCTCTCTCCCTCCATCCCTCCCTCCCTGCCTTCCAAAGTCTCTCCGCCCATCCTTCCATCCATCTAGGTCTACCGTTCCTCTCTTCACCTGTTCCTGCCTTCCCACCCGCTGGAAGGGTCAGCATCCCATGTGTGCCCAGGGTCTGGTTCATGTGAACCTCAGCTTCAGGCGCCTCCACTGTGGCGCTCCCTGGAAGGCTCCCAGAGACACGGGTTGGAGATTAATGTGGAGTGGGAGGGCGAGAGGTCGTGGCTCCCTGAGGGAGGGAGGTTTGATGCTCCGGGTTCACATTTTGCTGGATGGGGTTCTTCACCCAGCCCAGGGAAGGACGCATACTGCCAGGGCGGGGGTTAGCCAGTGGTCAGGCGGGGGTGGGGAGCCGGAAATGCAAGAGAGCTCTGCCGGGGCTGCTCCCACAGGATTCCAGGTGGCTGCCTGCCAACCCACGCGTGCGCGGTAGACGGCCCGCCTGCTGGTACCAGGGCCGGCTCCGGGAACCTCGGGACGCCCAGGAAAGTATGGAAGTTCTCCTTTTTGTGGAGTCTCTCACCGGGCCCAGTCCTAGGAGGCAGGAATGTCAGGCGGGTCAGCCCGGAGGGAAGACACGCCCCTCCATGCCCAGCCAGGGGTTCCCCGCGAAAGAGAGGCCACCGCCCTCCTGCCACCCCATCCCCAGCCCGCTTACTAAAGCTCCTCCAGCAGAGCCCGGTATTCTTCCTCGCTTAGGGGTGGTTCCATCCCGTAATTTTTTCCGATTCCCTGCAGCTCCCGAGCCTCGGGTTTCTAGGAAAGGGTGCGTCTGATGCAGAAAATCTGGGCACGCCAGGAGCTCATCCAGCAGCAGGCCGGAGGGGAGTGGAGACGCAGCCTGGCCCTGGGTGGTGGGGAGGAGCCTGACTTGCTTCCATCTGCTCCCTGCTGCGCGGACTGGGCTGCGGGGCCGGGGAGGTGAGCTGCCCTGGTTTGGGGTTCCCACGCTTCTCGCCAAGGACCTGGGGCCCTCTAGCCCCAGCCCCACCACGGACTGCCCTGGGATCGCGGGTGGCGCAAGGGCACGCTTGGCCCCAGGGTCTAGGGGCTTGAGTCGTGGGTCTGGCTGTCCCACAGCACAGGGGCCAGGCAGGCTGTCAAGCAGGGAGTCCCGGTCCTCCCGGCATTTGCTCAGGGGCATGGAGGGGCCACCGAGGCCCCTGAGGGTGGGAGGGTCTCCCTCCGGAAGAGCATGCATGAGGCCATCAACGCCACCGGGACACCAACCAGGGGAGTGGTGCTATGCCTCCGTGGGCCACCGCTGCAGGTGCCGGCCATGCAAAGCCGGGCACCCTGCCACCTGGTCCCGCGTCCCTGGCCCTTCGGTTCTGAAACCAGACGTGAATCCTGACCTGGGAGGCCCGCCTCTCTGGCCAGTTCCCTGGTGGCGATGCCTGAAAGCTGACCTTCAAAGGCTCGGAGCAGCAGGGCCATCTGGGATGGGGTGACGGAGGTCCACTTTCGCCGCCTTCCTGCGGGCCGTGTCTCCCCGGCCAGGGCAGAGATTCCCACCAGTGCTGCCTCAGCTGGCGTGACCTCTTGTTCTGAAACCAGATCTGGACCCTGGGCTCCGGAACGCCGATGGCCTGTGCCAGCCGATCTCTGATGGCGATGCCCGGTAATGTTCACCAAAAGCAGGTTTGCAGGGCCCTCGCTTTGCCTCGGGTCCAGATTCCAGTCTCCCCCTCCCACCGCCCCGCCCCTGTAGGCTCAGCCGGGAGGGTGACGTCAGTGTCGGTAGACATCACTGGGAGCACCGCGACGCCGCTCTGTTCCAGCCAGGAGGTCGCCACCGACAGCCAGCTGCTCTTACTAAGGCCCACAGGCAGTGGGGAGAGGCTCCAACCAAGGTTTGCCGCGGAGTCTCTGGGATTAGCCCGCCCCTCGCCCTCCAAGGGACGCCAACACACTGATGCCACCGGGGCCTGTTGGTGCTGGTGGTGGTGGGGGCATTGGGTGAGGTGGAGTTCGGGGGGTGGGAGGGTTGGGGCCGGAGGCCAGAGATACGCAGCGGAAGCGGGAGAGGGAGAAGGGGTGAGGGGGTTGCGTTTTGGGCGGGTGCTGGCTCTCCGGGCCTCTCCAGGGATACCACGGGAACTGAAAGCCGCTCCCTGTGTTCCCACGCATCTTCAGCATGGAGAAACCAGCCTGGAAGTGTGGAGTGGAGTGTGGAACTGAACCTCCGTGTGGGTCTTGAGTTTTACAGGCCCCCTCTCAGCGAAGACACCCGATGCCTGTGGGTGTCACCATTGCCATGACAGTCTCACCCACGCAGGTGTGTGGCTCCCGTTGAAGACCAGAGCGAAACCCCAGAGTCAAGATACATGCCCAGCGTGATGGCTTGATGATGGATTCCCGTGCCCCGCAACAACGGGGAGTCTGGGCGTGTGGCCGGTTTGAGGGAGGCCAAGAGAGGATGCTGCTCTTCCTCCCTTCCCTGGATGTTTTCACCGCAGGGTCTGAAGCAAACCGCCGTCAGTACGGTCAGCCTCCCCGGGTGTGGGCCGGAGAAATGTGAGAGCTACCTGCCCTTGCAGAGGGGCCAGGACGGGAATCCAAATCAGGCTTCAGTCCTCCTGAGTGTGGCTCCTGTGGTCGGTGGTTTGGCTTGGCCTATGCTTCTCCGCTATGGGTCTTCGCCTGGGGATGTGGAGGGGTTTGTAAACCACTGCAGGGATTGCCCCACTGCAACTCGAGTCACCGCTTCATTGTCTTTGAGGAAACCACCATCTTATGATGGAATGTATGGCCCAAGCCCTGTTGGCCTGCCTCTCCTTAGGCTCCCTGTAGCTCAAGACTGGCGTGATACTGTTTTCCCGAGGCGGGCTGTTACCTAGGGAGTCCAGAGACTGCTTTTTCTCCCTGCCTTCCTCCTTCAGTCCCTTGCTTCCTCCCGCCCTCCCTCTGTCCCTGTGTCCCTCTGTCTTTCCCTCTGTTCCTCACTGCCTCTCGCTTTCTGTCGGTCAGTCCCTCCGTCCCGGGCCTCCCTCCATACCTCCTCCCCTGCCTTCCAGTTCTTTTCCTACCATCCCGTCTCCTTCTAGGGTCTCCGCTCCTCTCCACCTGTGCCTCTTTCTCCCGCCCTGGAAGGGTCAGCATCCCAGGTGTGCCCGGGGTCTGGGGTTCATGAGGAGTCAGCTGTGGCACCCATGGTGGCAGCCCTGGGAGGCTGCAGAGGCACTGGTTACAAGCCCAGGAGCTGGAGGCTAGAGGTGGCTGAGCCCCTGAGGGAGAGAGAGGGGTCTGGACCCTGCCCTCGGCCCAGTGCTCAAGGGATCGGCCCTCCACCCAGCCCGGGGAAGGACGCATATTGCCGGGGCTGGGTGTAGCCGGTGGTCAGGCGGGGGTGGGGTGACGGAAAAGCAAGAGAGCTCAGCCGGGGCTGCTCCCACAGGAGGCCAGGTGGCTGCCCGAACCCATAAAGGGCACCTGCCCGCCTGCTGGTATCTGGGCCGGCTCTGGGATCCCCGGGAAGCCCAGTAAAGAATGGCAGTTCTCCTTTGTGCAGAGTCTCTCACCGGGCCAAGCCCTAGGAGGCCGGAATGGCGATGGTCAGCCTGGAGGGAAGACATGCCCCTCCATGCCCAGCTAGAGATCCTCACAAAGAGAGGCACACTGCCTCCAAGGACCCCCGTCCCTCAGCCCTCAAGGCCCCAAAGCTCCTCCAGCAGAGCCCGGTATTCTTCCCCTTGCTGAGGGTTTGTCTACAGTCCGGGCGGGCTCTTCCCGAGCCCTGCAGCTCCCCGGGGCCTCGGTTTCGAAGGTGCGCTCATGCAGAAACCTGGGCACGCCAGGAGCTCATCCAGCAGCAGGTCGGGAGGGAGGGAGACGCACCTCGGGTTCTGGGCGGTGGGAGGGGCGCCCCTGAATGGGTTTCCATCTCAGCCTCCTGCAGTGATCTCCGGGAGCAAGTGGGCTGGGAGGTGGAGCGTCTGCCTTGCTCCCACGCCACTGGCGACCTGGGGACCCTGGCCCCAGCCCCACCACGACCGCCCTGGACGGTGTGGCGCTAAGCACTTTGGCCCTGTGGCTCCAGTTTCTGAAAGGGTCTCCGGCTGTCCCACAGCGCAGGGGCCAGGCAGGCCATCGCGTTGCGGGTCCCGGCCCACCGGGTATTTGTGGCTGGGGGCTGCGAGGACACCGCTGCCTGTGGGTGGGAGAGCGCCCTCTGGGAGCCAGGGTGATGAGGGCTGTAATCCCCGCCTGATGGTATGCACCGACCAGGGGAACAGGGTTGGCACCCTCTTGGGTCGCTGGGTGGGTTGCTCAGGCCGGGGCGTCTGCCGCCCCAGGTACCGGTGCCTGGCCCTTCGGTTCTGAAACCAGACGTGAATCCTTGACCTCGGGAGGTCCACTGGCCTGTCCTTCCCCTGGCTAAGCATGCCTGGAAAGCAATCCTTCTCAAAGGCCTGGAGCACACCAGCAAAGTGACGAGGTCCGCTCACCTGCCTCCCCATGGGTCGCCGCCTCCCAGGGAAGCAGATTCCCCTGCTTCCCTCACATGGACCCCCTCACCCCCTGAAACCAGATCTGGACCCTGCCCTGAACGCTGGGATGCCTGGGCCAGCCGTTCTCTTGATGGCGATGCCCGGGTACGGGTTCTGCTCAAAGCAGGCTCGCAGGGCCTCGCTTTGCCCTGTGGGGTCCGGTGACGCAGTCTCCCCCGCCATCCTCGTCTTCGGGCTTCCACGTGGAGGGTGCTGTCCGAAGGTGTTGGGAGAGCCATCGCGGGGAGCCCCGGCCGGAATTTCATGCACGGACCCGGGCAGAGAGAGAGTCCCGAGGGGCTCCTCCTGGCACACCAAATGGCCCGCGATTGCATTCAGGTCCAGCTGGGAGGTCGGGCGAGACAGCCAGCTGCCTTATGAGGGGAACACAGGCAGGCAGGCTCCACCCCTCTGCCCGTCCCCCCTGAGTCTCAAGGAAGTCTCCCCGGCCTCCCGAGGGGTCCCAGTCACCGGAGACATGTGGCCGGGGGGTGGGGGGTGGGTGGTGCGGCCGGAGTCCTGAGAGACGAAGTGGAAGGGGGAGAGGGGGAAGGGGTGAGGGGTGTGGGTTTCCGGCGGGGGCTGGCTCTTCTGACCTCTGCAGGAATCCCGCGGATACTGGAAGCCGCTCCCTGTGCTCCCACACATCTTCGGCTGGGAGAAAGCAGCCTGGAAGGGTGGAGTGGAGTGTGGAACCGAACCTCTGGGAGAGTCTTGAGTTTTCCAGGCCCCCTCTCCGTGTAGACACCCAATGCCTGTGGGCATCGCCGTTGCCACGAGAATCTCACACATGCAGGTGTGTGGCTCCCGTTCATTTCCAGGTCGAAGACCAGAGCAAAAACCCAGAGATGAGATACATCCCCAGCGTGGTGGCCTGACAATGGATTCCCGTGTCCCGCAACGTGGCGAGTCTGCAGTGTGGCCGGTTTGGAGGCTGGCAAGGAGGGCAAAGACAGGATGCTGGTCTTCCACCCTTCCCTGGAGGTGTCTGGGTGCCCGCAGGGCTCCGGAAGCAAACAGTCAACATGGTCAGCCTTTCGGGAGGCCGGAGAGATGTGAGCGACTGGCCGCCTTGCAAAGGGTCGAGCGACGTGGAATCCGAAATCACGCTTCAGTCATCCTGAGTGTGGCTCCTCTGTGGTCAGGGCTGTCGGTCTGGTGCTCCGCTGCAGGGCTCGGCCTGGCCTGGGGATGTGTGGTCTGTAAACCACGACGGTGAAAGTCAATGGCAAACCCCTCGAAGTCCCCCCCCGCCTTTTTTCTTGAGAGACTACTCCATTCTTTAAGGACAGGAACTGGTGAACAGGCTCATTTGTCGGCCGCTGTATGGGCAACAGTGGCTCAGCTCGCCTCAAGGCCAGGCGCTTGCTGCCCCTGAGTGCAGGGATCCTGTTGCTCCAGGAAGCCTGAGACTGCTTTTTCTCCGCCTTTCCCCTCACTCTGGACCCTGCACCCTCCTCACAGCCTGCCTCTGTCCCAGGTCTCTGTCATTAACTCCATTCCTCACTTCCTCCGTTTCCTCTGTCCTCCCCTCCTCCCCTCCTCCCCCTCCCCTCCCTCCCTCCGTCCCTTTCACCCATGTCCCTCTCCGCTCCACTCCTTTCCATCCTCTCTAGGTTCCCCCCCCCTTCCCTATCTGTACAGCCTCCGGCCTGAGGGTCAGCATCCCCGGTGTGCCTGGGGTCTGTGGTTCATGCTAGCCACCAGGCTTATCCATGGTGGCAGCTGGGAGGCTGCAGAGGCACGGTGGCTAGCTGGACGCATGAAGCTGGAGGCTTAGATCGGGTCAAGACCCGGGAGGGAGAGAAGGCCTGGACGGTCCCCGGACCCGGTGTTTCGCGGGACGGGGGTCTCCCACCCAGCCCGGGAGGACGAGCACAGTCGGGTGGGGGGGTATGGGAAGGTGTCAGGTGGGGTTGGGAGGCGGAAAGGAAAGAGAGCTCTGCCCGGCTGCTCCCTGAGGAGGACAGGTGTTGTTCAGCAAAACCCGCTGGTGGGGCGGGTAGATCTGCCAACCTGCTGGTACCTGGGCCGGCTCTGGCTCCGGGATCCCCGGGACGCCCGTGAAGGAATGGCAGTTCTCCATTGTGCGGAGTCTCTCACCGGGCCCAGACCTAAAAGGCAGGAATCAAAGGTGGCTGCCTGAGGGAAGACACGCCTCCCCCCCCTTACCCAGACAGGATTCCGCGAAAGAGAGGTACACATGGCCCTGCTCCCACCCCCATCCCCACCCCCAAGGCCCCAAAGCTCCTCCTGCAGAGCCCGGTATTCTTCCCTCGCTGAGGGGTGGTTCCAGCCAGGCGGCTCTTCCAAGTCCTTCCAAGCAACCCGGGGCCTCGGTTTCTAAGAAATGTTATGGTCGTGATGCAGAAACCTAAGCACGCCCAGGAGCTCACCCAGCAGGGAGGCTTGGTGGGAGGTAGACAAGCGCCCAGGGCACCTGGGCGGTGGGAGGGTCGGGATTGCTGCATCTGCCCGCCGCGCGGAGCTTCTGCGTGATGCAGGCAGGCAGGAGGATCTGCCCCGTTGTTCTGACGTCAAGCACCTGGGGCCCTGCCCCAGCCCCACCACGAACTGCCATGGGACGTGGGCGTGGCGCAAGCACACTGCCCCAGGCTCCAGCTGTGCTGGGCCTGGCTGTCCCACCGCACTAGGCACGCAGGCTGCCGGCTGGCGGCCCGGGTCCACTGGCATTGGCTGTGAGGCCACCAGGCATCTGTGGGTGGGAGACACTGGGAGCCAGGGCGTTGTAGGCGAAATCCCCTGACTGCCCAGGACCGACCAGGGAGTAGGGCTACCCTGGGGCCGCTGCTGCTGCTCAGGTGCGCTGGCGCCTGCCACCCTGTACCGGTGCCTGGCCCTTCGTTCTGAAACCAGATGTGAATCCTGGACTCCTGAGAGGTCTGCCCTCTGGCCAGTCCTTCCCTGTTGGCGATGCCTGGAAAGCGATCCTTCAAAGGCTTGACCAGCAGGGCAGTCTGGCTGGGGTGACTGGGGTCCCAGATTCTCTGCTCCTCTTATGGCCGCCTCCGCCAGTCGAGATTCCTGCCCGGTGCTGCCTCAGCCATGCAGACCTCATCTTGAAACCAAATTGGACCGGCCTGAACTGGCTGGCCTGGGCCAACTGTTCTCTGGTGGCGATGCCCAGGTACGGATGCCGCTCAAAGCAGCCTCGCAGGGCCTCGCTTTCGCTCGGGGTCCAGACGAGTTTCCTGGCGCCCGTCCTCGTCCTCGGGCTGCCGTGGGGAGGGTGCTGTCCCGGCGGTGTGCGGGAGAGCCATCGGTGCGGGAGCCCCGCCGTAATTTCACGGACGGCCTGCAGATAGAGTCCGAGGGCTCTCCTCCACAGCCGCTTGGCGCACTGCAAGCCCAGTGGGTCCAGCTGGTTGGTCATGCAGACAGCCAGCGGCTCTGATGAGGGCCCACAGGATCCACCCCTTCTTGCCCGCCGCTGAGCTCCTGGGAGACTCCCGCCTCCCAGGGCCCCACGGGCACCGAGGTCTCTGGGGCATCGTGGGGAGTGGGTGGGTGGGCGGGTCCGGAGGCCTGAGAGACCAAGGAAGGGGGAGAGGGGGAAGGGGTGAGGGGCGTGGGTTTCGGGCGGGGGCTGGCTCTCCGGACCTCTGCAGGAATCCTGCGGGTACCGGAAGCTGCTTCCTGTGCTTGCACGCGTCTTCGGTAGTGAGAAAGCAGCCTGGAAGTGTGGAGTGGATTGTGGAACCGAACCTCCGGGAGAGTCTTGAGTTTTCCAGGCCCCCTCTCCGTGAAGACACCCAATGCCTGCGGGCGTCGTCGTTGCCGCTAGAATCTCACACACGGAGGTGTGTGGCTCCCGTTTATTTCCAGGTGGAAGACCAGAGCGAAACCCCAGAGATGAGATACATCCCCGGCGTGGTGGCCTGACGATGGATACCCTTGTCCCGCAAGGTGGGGAGTCTGCAGTGTGGCCTGTTGCGAGGCTGGCAAGGAGGGCGAAGACAGGATGCTTGTCTTCCACCCTTCCCTGGAGGTGTCTGGGTGCCCGCAGGGCTCCGGAAGCAAACAGTGAACATGGTCAGCCTTTCGGGGGGCCGGAGAGAGTGAGCGACTGCCCTCGGTGAGGGGCCTAACGACGTGTAATCCGAAATCATGCTTCAGTCGTCCTGAGTGTGGCTCCTCTGTGGTCGTGGCTGTCGGCCTGGTGCTGCGCTGCAGGGCTCGGCATGGCCTGGGGATGTGTGGTCTATAAACCACGAGGGTGAAAACCCAACGGCAGCTCGATTCCCCCGTCTTTTCACTTCGAGAAAACTGCCCATTCCTTGGGCGACGGAACCGGGGTGAACGGGTGGCCGCTGCCAAGGGCGGAAGCACGGTGGGCTCCAGCTCCCTCAGTGCACGCCGGGCTCCTGCCGCTTTCCTCGTGAGCTGGGATCCTGTTGCCCAGGAGGCCCTCGGTGACCGCTTTTATCTCTGCCTTCCTCCCCTCCCCTCCCTCCCCTCCCCTCCCCTCCCCTCCCCTCCCCTCCCCTCCCTCCCCTCCCCTCCCTCCTTCCCTCCCTCCCTCCCTTCCAACGTCCGTCCGCACATCCTTCCGTTTCTCTAGGTCTCCCATTCCCCTCTCCATATGTACCTGCCTACCCTCTGGCCTGGGAGGGTCAGCATCCCCTGTGTGCCTGGGGTCTGTTGTTCATGCGTTTAGCCACCAGGGCGCTTCCATGGTGGCAGCTGGGAGGCTGCAGAGGCACGGTGGGTGGAGGACGGCAGAAAGTAGAATGTAGAGGGCGAGTAATCAGAGGGAGAGAAGGCATGTACTGTGCCCAGGCCCGGTGTTTCACGGGACGGGTGTCTCCACCCAGCCCGGGGGAGTACGCATATTGCCGGGGTGGGGGCGGGGGTTAGCTGGTGGTTAGGCGGGGGTGGGGTGGCGGAAAGGCAAGAGAGCTCTGCCGGGCTGCTCCCAGAGGAGACAGGTGGTTGCCCTGAACTCAAGGCAGGTGACTGCCCACCTGCTGGTTCCTGTCGCTCTTGTCTGGACCCCTCGGGACGCCAGGGAAGGAATAGCAGTTCTCCTGTGTGGAGTCTCTCAACAGGCCCAGACCTAGTTGCAGGGAACTCCAGGCGGGTCCCACCTGAGGAAGACACGCCCTCCCGTCTAAGCCAGGTGTTCCCCTCACAAAGAGAGGCTGACCCGCCTGCTCCCACCGCCCCACCCCCAAGGCCCCAAAGCTCCCCTCCAGCTTAGTCTGCATTCTCCCTGCTGAGGGGTGGTTCCAGCCAGGTGGGTTATTCCAAGTCCTTCAGCCCCTGGGCCCTCGTTTCTTGCAAAGTTTATGCTCTGCTGCAGAATCTCTGGCACGCCCAGGAGCTCATCCAGCAGCAGGCCGGTGAGGGCAGACCGCGCCTGCCCCTCAAGGGAATTGCCTGGACGTTTTACCCGATCCGCCACGCTGAGCCCGGGGCGCGGGCTGTGCAGGTGGAGCTGCCCTGGCTTGGGGTTCCCATGTCACTGCCACCTGGGGCCCTGGCCCCAGCACCACCAATGACTGCCCTGGGATCGGGTGGGTGGCACACCTCGCCCTGTGGTCTGGCTTGCCGGACCTGCTGTCTGACCGCCGCCAGTTCGAAGGCAGTCAAAGGCTGCATACAAACCCGGGTTCCCAGCATTTGCTCGGGGGTAGCAGAGTCCATCGAGCCATCTGTGGAGATGCCTGGGAGCTGGCAGCGAACCCCGTCGGGTGCGACCGACCAGGGAGCAGGTTTCACCCGGCCAGGGGCCACGCTGTGCTGTCGACCGATTGCGCTGGCTGCTTCTTGCCACCTGTACCCTGGTGCCTGGCTCCTTCGGTTCTGAAACCAGATGTGAATCCTGGACCTCAGAGGTCTGCCCTCTGGCCAGTCCTTCCTTGGTGGCGAGATGCCCGGTGCCATCCTTCTCAAAGGTCTGACTCCAGCAGGTGGTCTGGGCTGGGGTGATGGGGTCCGCTTTCTCCCAGCCTTTTCATGCTCGGGTCTCTGCTGGCGCGAGATCTCCCCGGTGCTGCCTCAGCTGGCGGACCTCTCGCTCTGAAACCATGGACCCCTGGTCTCGGAACTGCATGGCCTGGGCGAGCAGTTATCTGGTGATGATGCCCGGGTACGGGTTCCCCTCAACGCTGGCTCGCAGGGCCGTGCTTTGGCTCGGGGTCCAGACGAGTCTCCTAGGCCGTCCTCGTCCTCAGGCTTCCGCGGGGAGGGTGCCGTTCGAAGGTGTCGGGAGAGCCATCGCGGGGAGTTCAAGACGGGCTGCCCGGGTGTGCAGCCAGGAGGTCGGCGAGACAGCCAGCTGCTCCCATGAATGCCCACAGGCAGGGAGGGTCTAACTCTTGCCCGTCATTGAGCTCCAGCACAGCCCGCCCCTCAAGACTCCAAGGGGCCCCAGCACACTGATGCCCCCGGGGTGTGGTGGTGCTGGTGGGGGTGGGGGGTGGTGGATGTGGGGTATGTGGGTGGGGTGTGAGGGGTGGGACCGGAGGCCAGAGAGACGAACCAGAAGCGAGAGTGGGGGGAAGGTGAGGGGACTGCATGGGGCTGCCTCCCGGCCTCCTCCCAGGTTTCCCGGAACTGGAAGTCAGCCCCTGGGTTCCCACGCTTCTTCTTCAGCAGGGAGAAAACAGAATGGAATGGTGGAGTGGAGGTGGAACTGACACCCGCTTGGATCTCATGCTTACAGGCCCCTCCCCCCACCCACATCAACTGCATGCCCGTGGGTGTTGCCGCCGTTCCGGACACTCAAATCACGCAGGTGTGTGGCTCCCGTCGAAGACCAGAGCGAAACCCCAGAGACAAGATACATCCCCGGCGTGATGGCTTGACCATGGACTCGTGGTCCCGCAACGTGGGGAGTCTGTTGTGTGGCCGGTTTGGAGGGAGGGAGAAGAGAGGATCCTGCTCTTCCTCCCTTCCCTGGATGTTTCTGGGTGCCCACAGGGCTCCGGAAGCAAACCGTCAACATGGTCACCTTCTTGGGGTGGGGCTGGGTCCGGAGAGACGTGAGCTACCGGCGCCCTTGCAGAGGGCCGAGTGACGTGGAATCCGAAATCAGGCTTCAGTCCTCCTGAGTGTGGCTCCTCGCTCCTCTGAGGTCTGTGGTCGGGACTGTCGGCCTGGCGCTCCGCTTTGGGGCTCGGCATGGGGATGTGTGGTCGGTAAACCACGTGGGTGAATACCCCACGGCAACCAGAGTCTTCTCTTTGTTCTGAGCGAAACCGCTTCATCTCCTTAAGTGACGTGAACGGGTGGAACGGCGTCTGGCCGGCCGCCGCCCAGCCCTCAGCCCACGACGGGCACTTACCATTTTCCCAGAGTGCGGGGCTGCTGTTGCTCCAGGAGTCCAGAGACCGCTTTTTCTCCCTGCCTTCTTCTCTCAGTTCCTTGCTCCCTCCCGCCATCCATCTGTCCCTGTGTCCCTCTGTCTTTCCCTCCGTTCCTCACTGCCTCCCTCACTCTGTCGGTCACTCCTCCCTCCCTCCCTCCCTCCATCCCTCCCACCTTGCCTTCCAAAGACACTCTGCCCATCCTTCCGTCCCTCTAGATCTCCTGTTCCTCTCTCCACCTGTGCCTGCCTTCCCTCCCGCCTGGAAGGGTCAGCATCCCAGGTGTGCCCAGGGTCTGGGGTATAGCCGCCAATGCCGCCTCCACGGTGGCAGCTCCTGGGGGGCTTCTAGAGGCGCTCAGTTGGCATGACGGTGGAGAGGGAAACCAGAGGCGGGCGAGCCCCTGGAGGGGAGAGAAGGCCTGGATCGCTGCCCGGGTCTGTGAGCCTGGACGGGTCTCCACTCAGCCCGGGAAGGACGATACTGCCGGGGGGGTGGGTAGCCGGTGGTCAGGCGGGGGTGGGGTGGCGGAAAGGCAAGAGAGCTCTGCCGGGGCTGCTCCCACAGGAGGCCACGTGGCTGCCCGCAAACCCACGCGTGCGCGGTAGACGGCCCGCCTGCTGGTACCTGGGCCAGCTCCATGATCCCCGGGACGCCCAGGAATGGGGTCACCACCATTTTATGAGCCCCCACGGTCCCAGTCCTAGGAGGCAGGAATGCCAGGTGGGTCAGCCCGGGGGAAAGACACACCCCTCCATGCCCAGCCAGGGGTTCCCCGCGAAAGAGAGTCCACCGCCTGTCACAGTCTGCCCCGCCACTGCCCCAAAGCTCCTCCAGCAGAGCCCTGTATTCTTCCTCGCTGAAGGGTGGTTCCAGCCCTGTGGGCTGTTCCGATTCCTGCAGCTCCCCCGGGGCCTCGGTTTCTAGGAAAGGGTGCGTCTGCTGCAGAAACTCTGGACACGACAGGAGTTCATAACGCAGCATGCCGGAGGGGAGTGGAGACGAGCCTGGCTCCCTGGGGTGGGGAGGGGCGCCCGACCAGACTGCCTGGGCGCTGAGTCCTCCTGGGGCGTGGGCTGGGAGGTGGACCTGCCCCGGCTTGGGGTTCCCATGTTGCCTCGGGTGACCTGGGGCTCCCGGCCCCAGCCCCACCCGCTGGACTGCCCCGGGGATCGGGTGGCTAGGCACACCTGCCCTGTGGCTCAGCTTGAGCTGGGTCTCCGTCCCACCGCCCAGGTTCCCAGGCAGTCGTCGCACAGGGTCCCGGGTCCCCCCAGATGCCTGGGATGCGTAGGTCACCGAGGCATCTGAGTTTGGGAGAGGGCCCCTTTGGTAGGAGCAAGGGCGGCATACGCAAAATCCCTGCCTGCCGGGGCCACCGACCAGGGAGAAGGGTGACACCAGCCCGTCAGACTCCAGGGGGGCCACCTGTGTGCACCGGCGCCTGCCATCCGGGGTCTGGGGTGCCTGGCCCCTTCAGCTCTGGAAACCAGACATGAACTGGACCTGGAGGTCTGTCTCTGGCCTGTCCTTCCCTGGTGGCTTATGTATGGAAAGCGATCCCTTCTCAAAGGCTCACAGCAGCAGGGCTGCCTGGGATGGGGTGACAGAGGTCCGCTTTCGCTTGCCTTCTTGCGGGCGGTGTCTCCTCGGCCAGGGCAGAGATTCCCGCCGGTGCTGCCTCAGCTGGGATGACCTCTCGCTCTGAAACCAGATCTGGACCCTGGGTCTGAACTGGCTGGCCTGGGCCAGCCGCTCTCTGGTGGCTATGTCCTGGTACAGGCTCCGCTTCAAAGCAGGCTCAAGAGGGCCCTCGCTGCCTTTAAATCAGGACGGTTCCTCCACCGCCCCGCCCCTGGCTCGCTGGAAGGGTGCCGCTCACATGTGTTGGGACATCGTGGGGAGCACCTCACGGCGCCCGGTTCAGCCAGGAGGCCGAGGCAGCCAGCGGCTCTGCAAGGGCCCACAGGCAGGGAGGCTCCACGCCTCTTTGTCTGTCAGCTGAGTCGCTGGGACAGCTCACTGCTCGAGGGACCCTAGCGCACTGGCACCCCTGGCGGGTGGAGCCAGGTGGGGGGGCATAGGGTGAGGTGGGGTTGGATGGTGTGGGAGGGGTGGGGCGGGAGGCCAGAGAGATGCAGCAGAAGGGGGGGTGAGGGGGAAGGGGTGAGGGGGGGTGGGGTTTCTGGACGAGTAATGGGCCCTCCAGGGATCCCGCTGGAACTGGAAGTCAGCCCCTGTTCCACGATCTCAGCAGGGAGAAACCAGCCTGCAAGAGTGGAGTGGAGTGTGGAACTGAACCCCCGTGTGGGTCTTGAGTTTTACAGGCCCCCTCTCCGCAAAGACACCCGATTCCTGTGGGTGTCACCATTGCCATGACAGTCTCACCCACGCAGGTGTGTGGCTTCCGTCGAAGACCAGAGCGAAACCCCAGAGACAAGATACATCCCCGGCGTGATGGCTTGAAGATGGATTCCCGTGGTCCCGCAACGGGGAGTCTATGTGTGGCTGGTTTGAGGGAGGGCTAAGAGGATGCTGCTCTTCCTCCCTTCGCTGGATGTTTCGGGTGACCGCAGGGCCCGGAAGCAAACCACAACATGGTCAGTCCCACGGGTGCAGTGGTGGGGGCCGGAGAGACGGAGCTGGTCGCCCCTTTGGTGAGGGTCAGCGAATGGAACCAAATCAGGCTTCAGTCCTCCCAAGTGTGGCTCCTCTGTGGTTTGGTTAGCTGCTCTGCCCATGCGACCGCTGTGGGGTTCACTGGGATGTGTGGTCGGTAAACCATGTAGGAACCCACCTGCAACCTGAGTCCCTGCCTTTGCCTTGAGGAAACCGCCCATTCCTGGGTATAACCTAGTGGGGCTGTAATGAGTGCCCCGGCCGTCAGCCACCAGCCCCTCAGCCGCCCGCTGGCCTACCCTATCCCGGAGCATGGGGCTGCTGTTGCTCCAGGAGTCCGGAGACTGCTTTTTCTCCCTGCCTTCCTCCCTCGGTCCCTTGCTCCCTCCCTCAGCCTCCTCCCTCTGTCCCTGTGTCCCTCTGTTCTTCCCCTCCGTTCCCCACTGCTCTCCTCTTCTGTCGGTCAGTCCTCCTCCCTCCCTCCATCCCTCCCTCCCTCCATCCCTCCTCCCCTGCTCTCAAAAGTCTCTCTCCTGCCCATCCTCCCCTGTCCCCCAGGGTCTCCCCGCTCCTCTCCACCTGCTCCTCTGTCCCTGCTGAGTCAGCATCCCGGTGTTCCTGGGGTCTGATTCAGGAAATGTGCCAGAGGCTCCACGCAGGAGCAGCTCCTGGGAGGCCCAAAGAATGGTTCATGAAGACGGTGGAGCTGAGGCAGTAAGTGGCGCATTCCAGGAGGGAGAGAAGGTCTGGATGCAAGTCTGGCCCAGGCAGCCTCAAGAGGGATTTGGGGTCTCCACCTGCCTGGTGATCTAAACTGTCAGCAGTTGTAGCTGGTTGTCAGGCGGTGGTGGGGTGGGTTGAGCAAGAGAGAGCTCTCCCGGCTCCTCCCACAGGAGGCCAGGTGGCTGTCATGAAACCCAAGGCAAGGCTGCAGATCTGCCTGTCTCTCTGCTGGGAGCACCTGGGGCCAGCCTCGGGACCTCCCAGGTACCCAGGAAAGAATGCATGTGCCCCTAATTCCCAGTGCAGAGTCTCCTCACCGTGTCTAGTCCTAGAGGCAGGAATGCCAGGCGGTCAGCCCGAGGGAAGACACGCCCTCCATGCCCAGCCAGGGGTTCCCTGCGGAAAGAGAGGGTGCCACCGCCTCCAGCCCAGACCCCGTCCCCAGCTCACGCCTCCAAATCTCCTCCAGCAGAGCCCGGTATTCTTCCCTGGCTGAGGGGTGGTTCCAGCCCGCAAGCTTTCCCGACCTGCAGCCGTCTCCAAGCCCGGAATGTCATACCAAGTCGCAGAAACCTAACGCTTCAGTAGCTCACATCCAGTAGTAGGCTGGAGTGGGGAGGAAGACAAGCTCGGGTCTCCCAAGGGCGTGCCCGACGGCTTGCACCACTCCTGCAGCAACGGAGTCTCCATGGGGCAACGGGCTGGGGAGGTGAGCTGTCCCTGCCTGTTCCCACGCCGTCAAGTGACCTGGGGCCCTGGCCCCAGCCCCACCAATGGACTGCCCTGGACGCAGGCTCCAATCTCATGTTCTTGCCCTGGGGCCCACCTGCCGGGTTCTGGCTGTCTCATCGCCAGGGGTCTGGTAGGATGTCATGCAACCTGTCCCTGGGCATTTGCTCTGTGTGTGCAGAGGCCACCGAGGTGTCTGAGGTTGGGAGAGCCCCTT
>JAKGGE010001736.1:0-15731 GCA_023748175.1 Hoolock leuconedys | reverse complement strand
CCTGCCGGGTTCTGGCTGTCTCATCGCCAGGGGTCTGGTAGGATGTCATGCAACCTGTCCCTGGGCATTTGCTCTGTGTGGTGCAGAGGCCACCCCAGGTGTCTGAGGTTGGGAGAGCCCCTTCGGGAGGAGCCACAGGGATGCTGCGGCAGAGGCCTCGCTTCCCAGACGATGGGTGGCCGGGCAGAGGCGCATCCTCACTTCCCAGACGGATGACCACAGGTGTTCCTACTTCCCAGACGGGCGGCTGGCCAGGCTCTCCTCACTTCCCAGACGGGGGCGCGGCGGGCAGAGGCGCCCTCACCTCCCTCAAGATGTAGGTGCTAGGCCCCTCAACTCCCCCAGAAGAATGGTGCCCATGCAGAGGCGCTCACTTCCCACACAGGGGCTGCCGAGCAGAGTCGCCTCATTTCCTCTAGATGGGGTTGCTAGCACGGGCGCCCCCTCACTTCCCAGACGATGTGGGTGGCGGGCAGAGCACCTCATTTCCTTGTGGGATGATGGGGAGGCCGGGCAGAGGCTACTCTCTTCCCCCAAACAGGGCGGCCGGGCAGAGAGCCTCAATTGCCAGACGGGTCGGTCGTGCAGAGGCTGCTTCTTCACTTCTTCCCAGACGGGCTGCCGGGCAGAGGCCCTCACCTCCCCAGACTCCATCGGGTGGTCAAGCAGAGCTTTTCCTCCCCAGACGATGGGTGGACCGGCAGAGGTGCTCATCACCTCCCAGACGATGTGTGGCCAGGGGGAGGCGCTCCTCACCTCCCAGATGATGGGTGGCCAGGCAAAGGCTCTCCTCACTTCCCAGACGATAGGTGGCCTGGGAGAGGTGCTCCTCACCTAGACGGTGCAGCCAGGCAGAGGCGCTCCTAACTTCCCAGATGGTGGGTGGTCAAGCAAATGCTTTCATCAATTCCCTGAAGATGGGTGGCCGGGCAGAGGGCTCTCCTCACTTCCCAGACGGGGCGGCCGGGCAAGCAGCCCTCATTTCCCAGATGTGGGTTGTCGTAGTATGCCTCACTTCCCAGGACGATGGGTGCCCGGCAGAGGCCTCATTCCCTCAGGGACGCATGGGTGGCCGGGCAGAGGCGCCCTCACCTCCCAGACTGTGCGCGGGCCGGGCAGAGGCTCACCTCACTCTGGCAGATGATGTGGGGCCGGGCATTACGCCCTCATTTCCCAGATAATGGGTGGCCGGGCTGCATGCCCCTCATTTCCTCGGGATGATGGGTGTCCGGGCACAGCCCTCATTTCCCAGACGCATGGGTGGCCGGGCAGAGGCTCACTTCCCAAACGAGCGGCCGGGCAGAGGCCTCACTTCCCAGACAGCTGGTGGCCTGGCACAAGCGCTCTCACTTCCCAGATGGGGAGAGGCTGGCTTCAGAGGCCCTGACTTCCCAGACGCAAGCTGCCGCGGCAGAGGCGCTCACCTCCCAGACGCATGGTGTGGCTGGCAAAGCTCCCACCATCTAGACGCGATGAGCAGGCGAAGAGGCGCCCTCACCTACTCAGACATGGTGCCGGCAGAGGCAGCCTCACCTCAGATGATGGGTGGCCTGGCAGAGGTGCTCCTCAATTCTTCCCAGACAGTGCGGATGGGCCGAGGCGCTCTTCACTTCCTCCCAGATGGAGCAGCCGGGCAGAGGCGAGCCTCAGCTCCTAAGCGATGCGTGGCCGGGCAGAGGCGCTCCTGACTTCTTCCCAGACGGGGTGGCTGGGCAGAGGCGCTCCTCACTTCTTCCCAGATGAGGCGGCCGGGCAGAGGTGCGCCTCCCCTCCCAGGCGATGGGTGGCCTGGCAGAGGCGCTCCTCACTTCCTTCTGTGATGTGGCTGCTGGGCAGAGACCCCCCTCACTTCCCAGACGATGGGTGACCGGGCAGAGGCACTCCTCACTTCCCAGACGGGACGGCTGGGCAGAGGCCCTCCTCCCTTCCCAGACGATGTGTGGCCGGGCAGAGGCACTCCTCATTTCCTCTAGACGATGTAAGTCTGCACTCCCTAGCCTCTTAGACGATGGGTGGTGCGGAAAGCCTCAACTTCCCATGATGGGGTGGTCGGGCAGAGGCAGCCTCACTTCACACAGACGCAGGGTGTTCTCATGCAGCCCTCATTTCCCATAATGGGTGGGTGTCAGCAGAGGGCCTCCTCACTTCCCTGGGACGGGCGGCCGGGCAGAACGCCCACTACTCAGATGAAGGGCCGGGCAGAGCTTCCTCACCTCCCAGATGATGTGTGGGTGGCTAGGCAGAGGCTCTCCTCACCTCCCAGTGATGGGTGGCCAGGCAGGCGCCTCCCTCAGCTTCCCAGACGCATGGTGGCCAGGCATAGGCACTCCTCAACTACCAGATGGGGCAGTCCTGGCTGGGAGGTTCTTCCCCACTCTTCCTGATAATGCTATCCGGCAGAGGCGCCTCACTTCCCCAGACGGTAAGGCCAGCCCCACTCCCAGCCTGGCAGAGTATGCCCCTGGACTTCCCCAGACTGGGCTGCCGGGCAGAGGCGCTCCTCACCTCCCAGACGATTGGCTGGTGGGCTGGGCAGAGTCGCCTCCTAACCTCCCAGTATCAGATGCACGTCAGAGGCTTACCACTGCGACGGCGTGGCTCCGGCAGAGGCGCCAAGCTCAATTCCCCAGACCAAAGGTCGGGCAGAGGTGCTCCTGACTTCCCAGACAGGGGACTGCCGGCAGAGGCCTCACCTCCCTTCAGACTTGCACGGGTGGGTCGGGTGAGCCTCACCTCCCAGACGACGGATGGCTGGGCAGAGCCCCCACCTCCCAGACGATGGGGTGGCCGCGAGGCCTCACCTCCTCAGATGATGGTGGTGGTGGGTAGGAGGCTTCCCTCATTTCCCAGACGATGGGTTGACGGGGAGGCGCCCTCATTTCCCAGAGACAGGGCCAAGCAGAGTAAGTGCCCCACTTCCCCAAACGGGGCGGCCGGGCAGGCCTCACTTCCCCAGACGTGGTGGCTCCAGAGGCGCTCCTCACTTCCTGTGATGGGGGCAGCCTGGCAGAGGCGCCACTGCTCCCGACAGGGCTGGCAGAGGCACCCCTCAACCCTGTGATGATGGGGGTGCCCTGGCAGAGGCTCCTCACCCAGGACGGATGGCCTGGCAGAGGACCTCCTACTCCCAGACGGTGGGTGGCCAGGCAGAGGTGCTCCTCACTTCCCAGGTTGGATGGCCCGGCAGAGTCGGCTCCTCACTTCTTCCCAGATGGGGCGGACGGGCAGTGGCCTCACTTCCTCCCAAATGGGCGGCCGGGTGCTGCCTCACCTCCCTCTTGGTGGGCGAAGGGTGTCCGGGCAGAGCCTCACCTCCTGTACAGGCCGGGCAGAGGTGATCCTCATTTCCCAGACGGGACATGGCTGTGGCAGAGGTGTTCTCACTTCCTCAGACGGGCGGCCGGCAGAGGCCTCCTCACCCACCTAATGGCATGGTGGCCGGGCAGACGCCTCACCTCTCTCATGATGGGTGCCTGCAGAGGCGTGCTCCTCACTCTCTGTGGACGTGGGTCGCAGAGGCGCCTCCTCACTCCCAAACCGGGTGGCCTGGGCAGAGACGCCCACCTCTACCGGGCTGCATTGTGAGAGACGCCATCATTTCCTTCTAGAAGATGGTGGCCGGGCAGAATTGCCCTCATTTCCCAGACGATGGGTGGCCGGGCAGAGGCACTCCTCACTTCCCAAACGGGACGGCCGGGCAGAGGGGCTGCTCAAGTCCCAGACGGTGGGTGGCTGGCAGAGGCGCTCCTCACTTATTCCCGGACGGGGTGTATTGGCAGAGGCACTCCTCACTTCTTCCCGGACGGTGCACCCCGGCAGAGGCGCCTCCTCACTTTTCCTCGGGACGTGTCGGGCCGGGCAGAGTCTCCCACTTCCTGTGATGGGGTATACAGGTGCAGAGGCGCCTCAATTCTTCCCAGGGTCGGGTGGTTGGCAGAGGCGCCTCACTTCCTCCTCCCAGACGGTGGCCGGGCAGGCACCTCACTTCCAGAAGATGGTGGCCGGGCAGAGGCGCCCACTTCCCTCATGGGCGGTGGCCGGGCAGAGGCGCCGGCCCAACCCCCAGACGCACGGGCAGAGGCGCCTCCTAACTTCCCAGACGGTGGGTGTCTGGGCAGGGCGCTCCTCATCTCCCAGACGGGGCGGCCGGGTGAGCTTTTCCCAAATTCTTTTCCTGATCGGGCGACCGGCAGAGGTGCTCTCACTTCTTCCCCGGATGGGCGCCGTGAAGCGCCTCACTTTTCCCGGACGGGCGGAAATGGCAGAGGCCCTACTCACTTCTTTCCTCGGACGTGGCAGCCGAGCAGAGGAGCTCTCACTTCCCAAACAGGGCAGCCAGGCAGAGGCACCTCACTTCTTTCCCTAGACGCAGGGTGTCCGGACAGAGGCTCTCCTCACTTTTCCACGGGTGGCTGCAGAAGTGGGTTTACCACCTCTAGACGGGCGGACAGGCAGGCGCCCCCTCAGCCTCCCAGATGATGGGTGGCTGGGCAGTGAGGCGTTTCTCAAACTCTACAATGGGTCGCTGGGCAGAGGCCTCATTCTGGCAGACCATGGTGGACGTTATGCTTCCCCACTTCCCAAACGGGACGGCTGCAGAGTCACTCCTCACTTCCCCAGATGTGGGTGGCCGGCGCCCCCCACTTCCCACATTGGGCGTCACAGAGCCTCCAACTTCTCAGATGGGGTTGCTGGCAGAGGTGCTCCACACTTCCTAGATGATGGGTGGCCACTCAGAGGCCCCTATCATAGATGAACGGTGGTCAGGCAGAGACGCCCCTCACTCTGTGACAGGGATGTTGGGCAGATGCGCCCCTCATTTCCCAGACGGCAAGGTGGCTGGGCAGAGGCACTCCTCACTTCCTCTGAAACGGGCGCCCGGCAGAGGGGCTCACCCCTGCAGACGGTGGGTGGCTGGGCAGAGCGCCCTCACTTGCCTCCCGACGGGCAGACGACTCCTGCACTTCTCTTCCCCACGCCGGCAGAGGTGCCCTCACTTCTTTCTGGACGGATCAGCCGGGAAGAGGCCTTCCTCACTTCCCAGACGTGGCGGCCGGGCACAGGCGCTCCTCACTTCTTCCCAGACGGGGTGGCTGGGCAGAGGCACTCCTCACCTCCTTCCAGACGGGCAGGGGACGGGCAGAGGTACCCCACTCTCCCTGATGGGGCGGCCGGCAGAGGCACCCCGGGCCCCAGATGATGGGTGGCCGGGCAGAGGCCCTCCTCACTTCTTCCCCGGATCGGGATGAGGGCAGAGGAGCTCCTCACTTCCCACAATGGGCTGCCGGACAGAGGCGCTCCTCACTCTTTCCCCTGCTGACCGGGTTGCCGGGCAGAGGGGGTACTCCCACTTCTCCCAGATCATGATGGACAGAGGCGCTCCTCACCTCCCAGATGATGGTTGGGCAGAGGTGTTCTCACATCCCAGATGGTGGGTCGCCGCAGAGGCGCTTCCTCACCCCAGACCATGGGTGGCCGGGCAGAGGCCTCACTTCCCAAATGGGACGGGCCGCAGAGGCACTCCCTACTTCCCAGAGGGCTGTTGGTCGGGCAGAGGCCCCTCACTTCCCACACGGGCCTTAGGCCTTCCCAACTCTCAGACGGGCTGCCGGCAGAGGAGCTCCACACTTCCTAGACGATGGGTGGCTCCTCAGATGAGCTCCTATTTCGCAGACGAGCAAAGGGCCGGGTAGGCAGTCCTCACTCCCCAAACGGGGCGGACGGGCAGTTGCTCTCCTCACTTCCCACACGATGGGTGGCCGGGCAGAATCTCTCCTCACTTCCCAGACGGGGCGACCAAGTAGAGGCGCTCCTCACTTCCCAAACGATGGTTGGCCGGGCAGAGGCGCTCCTCACCCCCCAGATGGTCTGTGGTCGGGCAGAGGCGTCCTTGATTGGCAGACGGTGGGTGGCCGGGCAGTGGCGCTCCTCACTTCCCAGACGGGCTGCCGGACAGAGGCGCTCCTTAATTCTCCCACGGTGGTTGGTCGGGCAGAGGTACCCTACTCCCAGACGGGCGGCTGGCAGAGGCGCCCTCACTTCTTCCCAGACGGGTGGCTGGGGAGAGGCCTCACTTCCCAGATCGGGTGGCCTTGCAGAGGCACTCCCACTTCCCCTTAAATGGGGCATCCGGGGCAGAGTAAGCCTGCAGGATGATGGTGGCTGTAGAGGTGCTCCTCACTTCCCAGACGCATGGGGTGGTCAGTAGCGCCTCACCCCAGATCTAGGCGCTAGAGAGGCCTACCTGCCCAGACGGCGGGTACAGAGGCGCTCCTCATTTCCCAGAAGTTGGGTGGCCAGGCAGAGACGCTCCTAATTTTCCAGACGATATGTGGCCGGGCAGAGGCGCTCCTCATTTTCCAGACGATGGGTGGCCGGGCAGAGGCGCTCCTCACTTCCCAAACGGGGCGTCCGGGCAGAGGGGCTCCCTACCTCCCCAGACGTGCGGGTGGCTGGGCAGGGCGCCCTCACTTATTCCCGACGTATGCATGGGCAGAGGCATCAGCACTTTCCCCACGGTAAGCGCTCGCAGAGGTGCTCTCACTTCTTTCTGGACGATCAGCTGAAGAGGCCTTCCTCACTTCCGGACGCGGGCGGCCGGGCAGAGGCGCCTCACTTCCCAGACGGTGGCTGGGCGAGGTGCACTCCTCACTTCCTTCCTTCCAGACGGGGTGGACGGGCAGAGGCACTCCTAATTTCCTCCCTGATGGGGCGGCCGGGCAGAGGCACTCCTCGCCTCCCAGATGATGGGTTGCCGGGTAGAGGGGTACTCTACTTCCTCCCAGACGTGGGCGATGGACAGAGGTGCCTCACCCCAGATGATGGTGGCTGGCAGAGGTGCTCACATCCTGTGATACAGTGGGAAGTCGGGCAGAGGCCTCACCCTAAACGGGCGGTCGTGGGCAGAGACGCCTCCTGACTCCCAGACGGGCTGCCAGACAGAGACGCCTCTTTCAATATTTCCTGTGAAGATGGGTGGGCCAAGCAGAATTGCCCTCGCTTTCCCAGATGATGGGCAGGGTTGGGCAGAGGCACTCCTCACTTCCCAAACGGGGCAGTTGGGCAGAGGGGCTCCTCTAGTCCCCGACGGTGGGTAGCTGGCAGAGGCGCTCCTCACTTATTCTCGGATGGGGCGCACTGGGCAGAGGCACTCCTCACTTTCCCGGGATGGTGCCTGGGCCCCTCCTTCTTTCCGACGTATCGGGCCAAGCAGAGGCCTCCTCACTTCCCTAGATGGGTGGACGGGTAGAGGTGCTCTCACTTTCCCAGACGGTGGCTGGGCAGAGGCGCCTCACTTCCTCCCAGACGGGAGGTCAGTGAGGCACTCCTCACTTCCCAGAAGATGGGTGGCTGGCAGAGGACTCCTCACTTCTGATAATGGTGGTCAGTAGAGGCCTCAACCCCTCAGACGCAGCGGACGGGCAGAGCCCTAACCTCCCAGTCTGTGGGTGGCCGGGCAGAGTATGCTCTCACCTCCCAAACGGTGGAGGGCTGTGGCGGAGGCGCTCTCACTCCCAGACGGTGGGTGACCGGCAGAGGCCTCACCTCCCAGACAGGGCGGCCGGGTGAGCCTCACATCCCAGACGTGTGGCTGGGCTGTGTGCTGCTACTCACTCTGGACGGGTGGTGTGGCCGGGCCGAGGCCTCCTCACTTCCCCTCTATGACGCAAGTGGCCAGCCCAGGCCTCCCTCACCTCCCCCTGATAATGGGTGGCCGCAAAGTGCCCTCCCGGGTGAAGGGGCTGCCGGCAGAGGCCCCTCACATCCCAGACAGTGGGTGGCTGGGCTGTGTCGCTTCTCACTTCCCAGACGGTGGGACGTCTGTCAGAGGCACTTCTCAATTCCCAAACGGGGCGGCCGGACAGAGGCGCTCCTGACTTCCCAGACGAGGCTGCCAGACAGAGTATGGTATGCATGGGTGGCCGGGCAAAGGCGCTACTCATTTCCCAGACGATGGGTGGCTGGGCAGGGGTGCTCCTCACTTCCCAAACTGGGCGGCCGGGCAGAGGGGCTCCTCACCTCCCAGATGGTGGGTGGCTGGGCAGAATCGCTCCTCACTTATTCCCGGACGGTGCGCCCGGCAGAGGCGCTCCTCACTTCTTTCCGGACGGGTCGGCTGGGCAGAGGCGCTCCTCACTTCCCAGATGGGGCGGGCTGTCAGAGGCGCCTCACTTCCCAGACGGGGGTGGCTAGGCAGAGGCGGCCTCACTTCCCTCCCCAGACGGGTTGGACGGGCAGAGGCACTCCATTCATCCCTGATAGGGCGCCGGGGAGGCACTCCTGCCTCCCAGATGATGGGTGGCTGGGCAGAGGCGCTCCTCACTTCCCATACAGGCTGGCCAGACAGGGGCGTTCCTCACTTCCCAGATGATGGGTGGCCGGACAATGGTGCTCCTTACTTCCCAGACAAGGCGGCCGGGCAGAGGCGCTCCTCACCTCCCAGAAGATGGGTGGCTGGGAAGAGGCACCCCTCACTTCCCAGAAGATGGGTGGCCGGGCAGAGGCCCTCACTCTCTGACAATGGGTGGCTCTGGACAGAGGCGCCCTCAACCCCAGGATTTAAAAGGGACACGCAGAAGGCCCCTAACATCCCAGATGGTGGGTGGGGTCGGAAAGAGGCTTTACTCACTCCCAGAGACTGGGAGGCCGGGCAGAAGCGGGTCCCTACTTCCCAGACGTGGCAGTTGGCAGCAGAGGCTGGCGCCCCACCTCCCAGACGCAGCTGGCCGGGCAGAGGCCCCAACCTCCCAGACGGTAGGTGGCCAGCAGAGGCGCCCTTACCTCCCGTCGGTGGTGGCCGTGGCAGAGGCCTCCTCACCTCACAGACAGGGGAACCGGCATAGGCGCCTCTCACTTCCCAGACGCAGGTGGCTGGGTGTGTCGCCTCACTTCCCCTGAAGGTGGTGGCTCGGCCGAGGGCCTCACTTCCCAGACGGGTGGCCGAAGCCCATTACTTCTCAGACGGGTGGCCGCAGAGGCCACTTCCTGGATGTGGGCGGCCGGGCAGAGGCGCCCCTGGCCTGGCCAGATGATGGTCATCGGGCAGATGCATCCTCCCTTCCCAGATAGGGATGTCCGGCAGGCCCCTCACTCCCAGATGCTGGGGTGGCCTGGCAGAGGCGCTCCTCACTTCCCAGATGGGGCAGAGGCGCTCCTCACTTCCCAGAGAGGGCGGACGGTCAGAGGCGCTCTTCACTTCTTCCCAGATCGGGTGGTTGGGCAGAGGCGCTCCTCCCTTCCTCCCAGACGGGTGGACAGAGGCACTCCCACTTCCTCCTGACGGGGCGGCCATGCAGACGCTCCCCTCGCCTCCCAGAAGATGGGTGGCCGGGCAGAGGCGCTCCTCACTTCCCTGATAATGGGTAGCCGGGCAGGGCACTCCTCAACACCCAGACGGTGCGGACGGGCAGAGGCTCTCCTCACCCCAGCCGGTGGGCAGGCTGGGCAGAGGCGCCACTCACCCCCCCCCCCCCCAGACGGGGCGCTGGTCAGAGGCGCCTCCCTCACTCCCAGAGACGGTAGGTGGCTGGGCTGTCTCACTTCTCACTTCCCTGAACGTGGGGTGGCCCGCCGAGGCTCCTCACTGAAGGGGCGGCCGAAAGCGCCCTCACCTCCCAGACGGGTGGCCGGGCAGAGGCGCCTCTTTTCCCGGACAATGGTGGCCGGGCAGAGGCCTCCCTCACTTCTTCCTTCCCAGACGGCAGGTGTCCAGACAGAGGCTGCCACCACTTCTTCCCAGATGCTGCGTGGTCGGGCAGAGGCGCCCTCACTTCCTCCCAGCAATGGGCGGCCGGGCAGAGGCACTCCTTACATCCCCAGGATGGTGGGTCACCTGGCAGCGGCGCTCCTCATTTCCCAGACGAGCTGGGTGGCCGGGCAGTGGCACTCCTCACTTCCCAGAGGGCTGGCCTGGTAATGGCGCTCAGCCCCTAGACCTGTGGCTGGCTGGCAGAGGCACTCCTCACCTCCAAGACGGTGGCTGCAGAGGCGCCCTCACCTCCCAGAGTGGGTGGCCGGGAAGAGGTGCTCACCCTCCCAGATCTGTGGGTGGCCGTGAGGCGCTCCTCACTTCCCAGATGGGTGGCCGGCTGGGGCGCCCTCACTTCCCAGACGGGCTGCTGGGCAGAGGCGTCCCTCATTTCAGACAATGGGTGGCCGGGCAGAGGTGCTCCTCACTTCAGTCGGGGCCTGTCCAGAGGCGCCCTCACTCTTCTGCAGACGGGCGCCCTGCTCTCAGAGGCGCCTCCGACTTCCCAGACCGGCGTCCGGGCAGAGGGCGGCCTCACTTCCCAGAGGGTGGGTGTGGCCGGGCAGAGGTGCTCCCATTTCCCCAACAAGGCTCGGCAGAGGCGCCTCACTCCATAGGACGGGTGGGTCGGCAGAAGCGCCATCACTCTTCCCTGGAAGGGTGGGTCACAGAGGCGCCTCAATTCCCTCCCAGATGGGTCGGGCTGGGAGCAGAGGCGCGCTCCCTCACTCCCAGATGATGGGGTGCCGGGCAGAGGCGCCCCTCAATTTTCAGACCGGCAGCCGGGCAGAGTCTCTCATCTCCCAGAGGGTGGGTGGTCGGGCAGAGTGGCTCCTCACATCGCAGACACCGGTGTTCTGGCAGAGGCCTCACCTCCCAGATGATGGTGGCCGGCCAGAGGCGCCTCCCTCAACTCCCAGATGATGGTGGCCAGGCAGAGTTACGCTTCCCTCACCTCCCGGACAATGGCTGGCCTGGCAGAGGCACTCCTCACTTACAGAAGATGGGTGGCCGGGCAGAGGCGCTCTTCACCTCCCCCCCCAGACGGGGCAGACGGGCAGAGGCGCCTCCTCACTTCCCAGATGGTGGGTGTCCTGGCAGAGGCCTCCTCACCCGAGATGGGGTGGCCTGAGGCGCCCTCACCTCCTTCAGACGGTGGGTGTCCGGCAGAAGCGCCTCACCCCAGACGGGCACGATGAAGCTCTCCTTTTTTCTTCCCGGACGGGGCGGATGGGCAGAGGCCCTCCTCACTTCTTCCCAGACGTGGCAGCCAGGCAGAGGCGCTCCTCCCTTCTTCCCAGACGGTGTGGCCGGGCAGAGGCGCTCCTCACTTCCCAGTTGATGGGTTGCCGGGCAGAAGCGCTCCTCACTTCCCAAACGATGGGTGGCCGGGCAGAGTGATGCCCTCACCTCCCAGATGATGGGTTGTCGGGCAGAAGTGCTCCACACCCCCCCCCCTGACGGGGCTGCAGGGAAGAGGTGCTCCTCACTTCCCAGACTGTGGTTGGAGGGGCAGAGGCGCCTCCTCACCTCCTGGGCAGATCGTGGCCGGACAGAGGCCTCCCTCACTCCCAGAGGTTCCCTTGGGTGGCCGGCAGAAGAGCCCTCACTCCCCTGCTGCGACAGGGCGGCCTGGTGCAGAGGCGCTCCTCACTTCGGCGAGAGACGAGCGGGTGGCCAGCCCCTCACTTCCCAGACCCATGGTGGCAAGGTAGAGGCGCTCCTCACCTCCCAGATGGGGTGTCGGCTGAGGCGCTCCCTCACTCTCCCCAGACGGTGGATGCGGGCAGAGGCGCCCCACTCCCAGTCAATGGGTGGTCGGCAGAGGAGAACCTCACACCTCCCAGATGCCATGGCCGGCAGGCATGGCCCAAAAAATTGGTCAGACGGCAGCTGAGGCTTAGGGCCGCTACTCCTGTGATGGATGTGTGGCAGGGCAGAGGCGCCCCTCACCTCCCGAGACGTGGGTGTCGGGCAGAGGCTTCCTCACTCCCAGATGGTGGGTGTCCGGCATGCGCCCACTAGATTGGGCGGCTCAGGGCAGAGGCGCTCTTCACTTCCCATACAGGATGGCCGGACAGAAACAGCCTCACTTCCCCTGCAGCGATGGGTGGACGGGCAGAGGCGCTCCTTACTACAGACCATGGTGGCCGGGCAGAGGCGCCTCACTTTTTCCAGACGGGCTACTCGGGTAGAGGCGCTTCTTCACTTCCCAGGCGATGGTTGGCCGGGCAGAGGCGCTCCTCACCTCCCAGATGGTGTGTGGTCGGGCAGAGGCGCTCCTCGCTTTCCCTGTTGATGGGCGGTCGGGTGATGCAGCCTCAGCCCCAGATGATGTGTGCTGTGGCAGAGGCGCTCTTCACTGCCCATATAGGATGGCCGGACAGAGGAGCTCCTCACTTCCCAGATGATGGGTGGACAGGCAGAGGCTCTCCTTACTTCACAGACCAGGGGTGAACCGGCAGGCCCTCACTTCCCAGAAGATGGTGGCCGGGCAGTGGCACTTCCTCACTTCCTGTGAAGATGTAAGTGGCCGGGCAGAGGCTCACTTCTGATAATGGTGTGGCCGGGCAGAGGCTCTCAACCCCTTCAGACGGTGCGGACGGGCAGAGGCGCTCCTAACTTCCCAGATGGTGGGTGGCCGGAAAGAGGCGCTCCTCAATTCCCAGAGAGTGGGAGGGTGGGCAGGAGGCGGTCCTCAGTTCACAGATGGGGCGGCCAGGAAGAGGCGCTCCTCACTTCCCAGACGAAGTGTGGCCGGGCAGAGGTGCTCCTCACCCCAGACGGTAGGTGGGTGGCTGCAGAGGCCTCACCTCCCAGACGGTGGGTGACCGGGCAGAGGCGCTCCTCACCTCCCAGATGGGGCGGCCGGGCAGAGGCATTCTTCACTTCCCAGACGGTGGGTGGCTGGGCTGTGTTGCTTCTCACTTCCCTGACGGTGGGTGGTCGGAACAAGGCGATCCTCACTTCCCAGGCGGGTGGCCGGGCCGAGGCTTCCCGCCTCCCCAGACGGGGTGGCCGGGCTGAGGCTCTCCCACTTCCCCAGCCGGGTGGCCAGGCAGGCTTCATTTCCATAATGTGTGGCCGGGCAGAGGACCCTCACTTCCTAGACCGGGCGGCCGGAGAGAGGCGCCCTTCCTCACTTCCTGCATGGGCGGCCGGGCAGAGGCATGCCTAGGACGGTGGGAGGCCGGGCAGAGGCACTCCTCACTTCCCACGGGATGGCCGGGCAGGCCTCCTCACCTCTAGACGGTGGGTGGCCGGGCAGAGGCGCTCCTCACCTCCCAGACGGTGGGTGACCGGGCAGAGGCGCTCCTCACCTCCCAGATGGGGCGGCCGGGCAGAGGCATTCTTCACTTCCCAGACGGTGGGTGGCTGGGCTGTGTTGCTTCTCACTTCCCCAACGGTGGGTGCACGGTTCGCGCTTTCATCCTCACTTCCCAGGGCGGGTGGCCGGGCTCTAGGCTCTCACTTCCCAGACGGGTGGCCGGGCCAGGCCTCTCACTTCCCAGGCGGGTGGCTGTGGGTAGAGGCAAGCTCTTTCATTTCCCGGACAATGTGTGGTCGGGCAGAGGTGACCCTCACTTCTCAGACGGGGCGGCCGGAGAGAGCATGCTCCTCACTTCCCCAGGATGGGGCGCCGGGCAGAGGTGCCTCGCCACTCCTAGGACGGTGTGGTGAGCCGGGTAGAGGCACCTCTACTCTAGGACGGGATGGCCGGGCAGAGCCTCACTCCTAGACGGTGGGTGGTCGGCAGAGGCACTCTCACCTCCAAGAGACGGTGGGTTGCCAGCAGAGGCGCCTCACCTCCCAGGAAAGGTGGGTGGCCGGGCAGAGGTGCTCCCTCACCTCCCAGATGGTGGGTGGCCGCGGCCGGCGGCGCCCTCACCTCCTGACGTGGCCGGGCTGAGGCCTCACTTCACAGACGGGGTTGCTGGGCAGAGGCGGTCCTCACTTCCCAGACAATGGGTGGCCGGGCAGAGGCGCTCCTCACTTCCCAGACGGTGGGTGGCCGGGCAGAGGCACTCCCAACCTCCCAGAGGGTGGGTGGTCTGGCAGAGGTGCTCATCACTTCCCAGAGGGTGGGTGGCTGGGCAGAGGTGCTCCTCATTTCCCAAATGGGGCGGCCGGGCAGAGGCGCTTCTCACTTCCAGGACGGGGTGGCCAGGCAGAGGCGCTCCTCAGTTCTTCCCAGACGGGCTGGCTGCGGCAGAGGCGCCCCTCCTTCCTGCAGACGGGCTACCGGCAGAGGCCCTCACCTCCCAGATGATGGTGGCTGGCAGAGGCGCCTCACTCTTTGGGGACCGGGCAGCTGCGTGAGCCGCTTCCTCACTTCCCAGAGGGTGGGTGGTCAGGAAGCCCTCACGCCGCAGACAATGGGGTGTTCCGGCAGCGCCTCTCCTCCCAGGACGAGAGGGTGGCCGGCCAGAGGGCCCTCAACTCCCAGATGATGGTGGTGCCGGGCAGAGGCGCCTCACCTCCCAGACAATTGCTGCCGGTGAGGCGCCTCACTTCCAGGACGGGTGGCTGGCAGAGGCGCCTCACTTTCCCCTGGACGGGCGGCCGGGCAGAGGCGCCTCACCTCCCAGACGGTGTGTGTGGTTGGGCAGAGGTGCTCCTCACTTCCTCAGACGGCGTGGCCGGGCAGGCGCCTCACCTCCCAGACGGTGCGGGCTAGCAGAGGCGCCCTCACCTCCCAGTCGGTGGGTGGACGTGCAGAGGCTCCCTCCTCACCTCCCAGACGGGGTGTGTGGCCGGGAGGAGGCGCTCCTTGCCTCCCAGACGGTGGGTGACCGGGCAGAGGCGCTCCTCACCTCCCAGATGGGGCGACCGGGCAGAGGCGTTCTTCACTTCCCTGACGGTGGGTGGCTGGGCCAAGGCGATCCTCACTTTCCAGGCGGGGTGGCCGGGCAGAGGCGCCTCGCCTCCCCCAGACGGGTGGCCTAGGGCTTCCCCCTCACTTCCCAGACGGGTGGCCGGGCCGGTACGCCTTCACCCCCGGACAATGTGTGGCCGGGCAGAGGTGACCACTTCCAGGACGGGCGTCGCCAGAGGCTGCCTCACTCCCAGATGGGCGGTCGGCAGAGGCCTCCTCACTTCCCAGATGCGGCGACAGGCAGAGGCCCTCACCTCTGTGACGGTGGGTGGCCGGGCAGAGGCACTCTCACTTCCCAGAGGGATGGCCTGGTAATGGCGCCTCACCCTAGATGGTGTGGCCGGCAGAGGCACCTCACCTCCAAGATGGTGGCTGCCAGCAGAGGCCCTCACCTCCCAGAGTGTGTGGTGGCCGGGCAGAGGTGCTCCCACCTCCCAGACGGTGGGTGGCCGCGTCGGCGCCCTCACCCCAGACGGGTGGCCGGGCTAAGGCGCTCCTCACTTCCTAGACGGGCGGCCCGCTCAGAGGCGCTCACTTCCCAGACGGGCCCGGGCAGAGGCGCCTCACTTCCCAGACGGGGTGGGTGGCCGGGCAGAGTAAGTGCTCGCCACTTCCCAGAGGGTGGGCGGGTCGGGCAGAGGTGCTCCTCATTTCCCAAATGGGCGGCCGGCAGGGCCTCACCTCTCAGGGATCGGGTGGCCGGGCAGAAGAGCTAGCACTTCTTCCCGGACGGGTTGGCCGTGCAGAGGCGCCTCACTTCCCCTCCCAGATGGCTGCCGGGCAGAGGCGCCCTCACCTCCCAGATGATGGGTGGCCGGGCAGAGGCCTCCTCAAATTTTCTGTGACTGGGCAGCCGGGCAGAGCCCTCACTCCCAGAGGGTGGGGTGGATTGGCAGAGTGGCTCCCTCACCGCCGCAGGACAATCGGTGTTCTGGCAGAGGCCTTCCTCACCTCCCAGAATATAAGTGGCCGGCCAGAGGCGCTCCTCAACTCCCAGATGATGGTGGCTGCAGGAGGCGGCTCTCACCCCCAGACAATTGTTGGCCTGGCAGAGGCACTCCTCACTTCCCAGGAAGATGGTGGCCGGGCAGAGGTGCTCTTCACCTC
>JAKGGE010001762.1:0-12480 GCA_023748175.1 Hoolock leuconedys | reverse complement strand
CCCCAGACGGGTGGCCGGGCTGGGGCGCTCCTCACTTCCCAGACGGGGTTGCTGGGCAGAGGCGGTCCTCACTTCCCAGACAATGGGTGGCCGGGCAGAGGTGCTCCTCACTTCCCAGTCGGGCCCACCAGAGTAAGGCGCTCCTCACTTCCTAGACGGGCGGCCCGCTCAGAGGCGCTCACTTCCCAGACGGGCCCGGGCAGAGGCGCCCTTCACTTCCCAGACGGGGTGGGTGGCCGGGCAGAGTAAGTGCTCGCCACTTCCCAGAGGGTGGGCGGGTCGGGCAGAGGTGCTCCTCATTTCCCAAATGGGCGGCCGGCAGGGCCTCACCTCTCAGGGATCGGGTGGCCGGGCAGAAGAGCTAGCACTTCTTCCCGGACGGGTTGGCCGTGCAGAGGCGCTCCTCACTTCCCCTCCCAGATGGCTGCCGGGCAGAGGCGCCCTCACCTCCCAGATGATGGGTGGCCGGGCAGAGGCCTCCTCAAATTTTCTGTGACTGGGCAGCCGGGCAGAGCCCTCACTCCCAGAGGGTGGGGTGGATTGGCAGAGTGGCTCCCTCACCGCCGCAGGACAATCGGTGTTCTGGCAGAGGCCTTCCTCACCTCCCAGATGATGGGTGGCCGGCCAGTGGCGCTCCTCAACTCCCAGATGATGTGTGGCTGCAGGAGGCGGCTCTCACCCCCAGACAATTGTTGGCCTGGCAGAGGCACTCCTCACTTCCCAGGAAGATGGTGGCCGGGCAGAGGTGCTCTTCACCTCCAAGACGGGCAGAACAAATGGTGGTCGGGCAGAAGTGCTCCTCCTTATTCAGACTGCGGCCCGCATATTCCCTTCCTCAAATTTCCTCCCAGACCTTGTGGCCGGGCAGAGGCACTCCTCACTTCCTCCATGACGGGGTGGTCGGACAGAGGCACTCCTCACCTCCCAGACGATGGGTGGCCACGCAGAGGCAATCCTCACTTCCCAGACAGGATGGCCTGGCAGAGGCTTCAATTTGTGGACGAGGCGGCCGGGTAGAGTATGCCTCATTTCCCAGACGATGGTGGTTGGGCAGAGGCCCTCACCTAGACGGCGGGCGGAAGCAGCTTTTCTACCCATTTCCCAGACGGTTGTTGGCCCAGGCGCCCTCACTCCCACACGATGGGTGGCCGGGCAGAGGTGCTCCTCATTTCCCAGATGGTGGGTGGCCGGGCAGAGGCTCTCCTCACTTCCCAGACGTGGCAGGCGGGCAGAGGCGCTCCTCACTTCATAGAGGTCGGTGGTCGGGTAGAGGCGTTCCTCATATTTCTCAGACAGGATGGCCGGGCAGAGGTGCTCCTCACTCCTCCCCCGACGGGCGGCTATTCAGGCCTCCTCACCCCAGACTATGGGAGGCCGGGCAGAGGCCTCACTCCAAGTAGAGAATGGCTGGCAGAGGCACTCCGCTAAAACCGAATGAAGGGTGGCCGGGCAGAGGTATGCCTCTCACTCTGTGATCATGTGTCGTGGGTGAGGCCTCACTACCAAGACGAAGGAAAAGCCGGGCAGGAGGCGCCTCATTTCCAGATCATGGCTGCCGGGCAGATGCCATAATTCTGCACTCCATCGGTGTCGGGCAGCCTGATTTCACAAATGGGGCGGGCCGGCAGGCCCTCCCACTTCCCAGACGATGTGGCCGCAAGTGGCTCTCCTTACTTCCCAGAGGATGATGGTGGCTGCAGAGGCCTCCCCCTTTCCAAGACGATGGGTGGCTGGGCAAAGGCGCCTTCGCAGAGACCCATCGTGGAAGGGCAGAGGCGCTCCTCACTCAAATGGGACGGGTAGTGGGGCAGAGGCCTCAATTCCCCAGACCAGGTGGGTGGTCGGGTAGGGGCCTCACTTCCTGAAATGGTCTGCCGGCCGAAAGCACCTGACCCCAGACGGGCTGCCGGGCAGAGGAGCCCACCTGTGACGGCTGGTGGTGCCGGGCAGGTGAGCTCCTCACCTCCCAGACCGGGTGGCCTGGCAAGTGCCCTCACTCTGGGCACGGTGCTGGGTGGCCGGGCAGAGGCGCTTCCTCATTTCAAACGGGCTGCTGGCAGAGGCCCTCACTTCCCAGGTGGGGAGGTCGGGCAGAGGCGCTCCTCACTTGTTCCCAGTCGGGGTGGCCAGGCACGCGTTCTCAATTTCTTCCCAGACGGGGTGGTCAGAGGTGCTCCTCAATTCCTCCCAGAGTTGGCGGCCGGTCAGAGGCGCTCCTCACCTCCTAGATGATGGGTGGCCGGGCAGGCGCCCCTCACCCCAGACGGGGAGTACGGGTGGGCCCTCACCTCCCAGATGATGGGTGGTCAGGCAGAGGCGCTCCTCACCTCCCAGATGATGGGTTCCCGGGCAGAGGTGCTCCTCACTTCCCAGACGGGGTGGCCGGTCAGAGGCGCTCCTCATTACAAAAGACGGGGTTGCCGGGCAGAGGCTCTCTTCCCTGACGGGGTAGGGCAGAGGCTCCCTCACCAGACGAGCGCGGGCCGGGAAGAGGTGCTCTTCACCCTCCCGGGCCGGGCAGTGGCGCCTCAATCTCCCAGATGGTATGTGGACGGCAGTGGCCCTGCTCACTTCCCAGACGAGGGTGGTCGGGAAGAAGCCTCACTCCTAGACGGGCTACCGGGCAGAGGCGCCACTCACTCAGACGGGTTGCCGGGCCGAGGCCCTTCCCAGACGATGGGTGGCCGGGTAGAGCTTCCTCATTTCCCAGATGGTGGGTGGCCGGGCAGAGGTGCTCCTCACTTCCCAGACGCAGGGTGAAAGCCCTCACTGTAGGATGGTGGGTGGCCGGGCAGAGGCCTCATTTCCCAGACAGGATGGCCGGGCAGAGGCGCCTCACTCTGCTCTTCCCTGACGGGCGGCTGCTCAGAGGCGCCTCCTCACCTCCCAGACTAAGTGGATGGCCGGGCAGAGGCGCCTCTCACTTCCAAGACAGGGATGGCCGGGTGGGGGCTTACTCACGCCCCGGTGACAATGGTGGCCAGGCAGAAGTGCTCCTCACTTCCTGGGAAGAGGCGGGAGAGGCGCCCTCATTTCCAGACGATGGGTGGTCAAGCAGAGGCGCATCATCTCCCAGACCATCAGTGGTCATGGCTGCCTCACTCCCAAATGGGGCGGCCGGGCAGAGGCCCTCACTTCCCAGACGCATGTGTGGCCGGGCAGTGCTCCCTCTCCTCATTTCCTAGATGATGGTTACCGGGTAGAGGCGCCCTCATTTCCCAGGATGGTGGGTGGCCGGCAGAGGCGCTCCTCACTTCCCAGACGTGCACGGGCAGAGGGCGCCCTCACTCGTAGGGATGGTGGGTGGCTGGGCAGAGCCCTCATTTCCTTAGACAGGGATGGCCGCAGAGGCAGCTCACTTCCTCCTGATCGGGTGAGGCTCAGTGCCCTCACCTCCCAGACTATGATGGCCGGGCAGAGCCCTCACTTCACAGCATGGCCGGGCAGGCCATCCTCACCTCGGTATCTAGGGTGGCCAGGCAGAGGCGCTCCTCACTTCCCAGAAGAGGCGTGTCGGCAGAGGCGCCTCCCCCATTTCCCATCTATGGGTGGTCGGGCAGAGGCCTACACTTCCCAGACGCATCGGTGGCCGGGCAGATGGGCGTCTCACTTCCCAAATGTGGCGTCGGGTAGAGGCGCCTCACTTCCTAGACCATGTGTCGAAGTGGTGGCTCTCCTCAGCTTCCAGAGATGATGGTGGGTGGCTGGGCAGAGGCTCTCCTCATTTCCTAAGTAGACGATGGGTGGCCGGGTATGCCCCTACTTCAAGTAGGATGATGGGTGGAGGGCGAGGCGCCTCCTCACTTCCTTAGATGGTTCGGGTCGGCCCAGGCGCCCTGACCTCCCAGGACGGGCTGCCGGGCAGAGGAGCTCCCTCACCTCCCAGACGGCGGGTGGACGGCAGCGATCCCTCCTCCCAGATGATGGTGGACGGGCAGAGGCGCCCTCACCCTGCAGAGGACGCATGGGTGGCCGGGCAGAGAGGTGCCCTCACTCCCCAGGACAACAAGTGGCCCGGCAGAGGCACTCCTCACTTCTTCCCAGACAGGGCGGCCGGGCCAAGCTTCTTACATCCTCCTGCAGACGGGGCGGCCGGGCAGAAGTGCTGCTCCTAACGTCCCAGGCGAGCGGGTCGCCGGGCACAGGCGCCTCCTGGGGCCCTCAGACGGCAAAGCCGGGCAGAGGCACTCCCCACTTCTTCCCAGTCGGGTGGTCGGCAGGCCCTCACTTCTCCCAGACGTGTTGGCCAGGCAGATGTGCTCCCTCAGAGCAGGCGGCCTCAGGCAGGCGCTTCTACTCTTCCAGACTGGGGTGCCCAGCCGAGGTTCTCCTCACCTCTTCTGCATGAAGTGCCGGGCAGATGCACTCCTCACTTCCCAAACGGCGCAACAGCCTCTCACTCTTTCCCAGACGGGATGGCCGGCAGAGGTAAGCTTCTCACTTCCCAGACGGGTTGCCGGGCAGAGGCGCTCCTCAATTCCTCCCTGACGGGGCAGCCAGTTAGAGGCCCCTCCTCACCTCCCAGACGACGGGTGGCTGGGGAGAGACGCTTCTCACTACCTAGACAGGATTGCCAGGCAGAGGTGCTGCTCACTTCACAGACCCATGGGTGGGTCGAAAGCAGAGACGCCTCCCTCAGCCTCCCAGACGAGGTGGTGGCCGGGCAGAGGCGTGCCTGTCAACTTCCCCAGACGAAGGGTGGCTGGGCAGAGGCTACTACTAATTTCCAAGATGGCAGTGGCCGGGCAGAGGCGCCTCCCTCAGCTTCCGGACGATGGGTGGCCGGGCAGAGGCGCCCTCATTTCCGAGACGCAGCTCGGGCAGTGGCGCCTACTCCCGTGTGGCGGCCGCAGAGGCCTCACTTCCCAGAAGTTGGGTGGTCGGGAAGAGGCTTCCTCACTTCCCAGACGGGCTGGGCCGGGGCACTCCTCCTCCCAGACGAGCGGGTGGCCGGGCAGAGCCCCCTCACCCCACACGCATGGGTGGACGGGAAGAGGTGCCCCCACCTCCCCAGACGATGTGGGTGGCTGGGCAGAGGCGCCTCCTCACCCCAGACCATGGGAGAACGGGTGGCAGAGGCGCTGCTCACTTCCCCTCACGGCGTGTGGCCGGGTCAGAGGCGCCCCAATAACAGACATGGGGTGGCCGGGTAGGGCGCCTCTCAATTTTTCCCAGACGGTATGGGTGGCCGGGCAGAGGCGCTCTCACCTCCTGACGGGCCGGCCGGGTAGAGCCTCACTTCTACGCAGATGGTGGGTGGTCGGCTCTAGCGCCTCCTCACTCTCTAGACTGGCCGCCAGAGGCGATCCTGACTTCCCACACGGGGCTGCCGGGCAGAGGCGCTCCTCACCTCCTGTGATGAGGGTGGCCAGGCAGAGCCTCACCCCCAGACGCATGGGTGGTCGGGCCGGTGGCGCCTCACTCTTCCCAGACTGGTGGCTGGCAGAGTCCCTCCTCACTTCCTCCCAGACGTTGTGGCCGGGCAGGCACCTCACCTCCGAGACGGGGTGGCCGGACAGAGGCACTCCCACCCCAGATGATGGTGGTCGCCAAGAGAGGCAACCTCTCACTTCCCAGACAGGATGACCTGGCAGAGGCGCTTTCACCTCCCAGACGAGGGCGGCCGGCAGAAGTGCTCCTCATTTCCCAGACGATGGGTGGTGGCTGGGCAGAGGCGCTCTCACTTCCCAGACGAAGCAGGTGGCAGGCAGAGGCGCCACCATTTCCCAGACGGCCATGGCCCTCAGGCGCCCCTCACTTCCCACACGAAGGGTGGCCGGGCAGAGGTGCTCCTCATTTCCCAGATGGTGGGTGGCCGGGCAGAGCCCTCACTCCTGCAGACGTGCATGGCAGCCTCCTCACTTCATATAGATGGTCGGGTGGTCGGCAGAGATGCTCTCATTTCTCAGACAGGATGGCCGGGCAGAGGCGCTCACCTTCCCCTGACGGGCGGCTATCTGAGCCCTCACCCCCAGACCATGGGAGGCCGGGCAGAGGCCTCACCTCCAAGAGAGAATGGTCACAGAGACACCCCAAAACCGAGACGCATGGGTGGCCGGGCAGTAGGCGCCCCTCACTCCCATAGATCTAGGCGTACTGGCAGAGGGCGCTTCTCCTCACCACCTGTGACCATGGGAGGGTTGGCAGAAGGCCCCCATCTCCCCAGGACGATGGCTGCCGGGCAGAGGCCATAATTTCCCAGGACGCATCGGGTGGTCGGGCAGAGGTGGCCAGACCACAAATGGGGCTGCCGGGCAGAGGCGCCCTCACTCTGTGACGATGTGTGGTCAAGCAGTGGCTCTCCTCTATATCGATGACAGTGGCTGCAGAGGCTCTCACCTCATTTCCAAGACATGGGTGGCTGGGCAAAGGCCTCATTTCTAGGACGACGTGGAAGGGCAGAGGCGCTCCTACTCCCAAATGGGACGGCAGAGCTTCCCCACTCCCAGAAGGTGGGTTGTCGGGCAGAGGTGCTCCTCACTTCCCAGACGGTTCGGTCGGCCGAGGCACTCCTGACTTCCCAGACGGGGCTGCCGGGCAGAGGAGCTCCTCACCTCCCAGACGATGGGTGGTCGGGCAGAGGCGCCTCACCTCCCAGACTGGGTGGCCTGGCAGAGGCCTCACTCTAAGACGGCGGGTGGCCGGGTAGAGGCGCCCCTATTTCCCAACCGGGCGGCTTTTAGGCCCCTTCCCAGATGGGAGGCCGGGTGGCCTCACTTGTTCCCAGTCAAGGGCCAGGTGACGCGCTCCTCAATTTCTTCCCAGACGGGTGGCCGGTCAGAGGTGCTCCTCACTCCTCCCAGAGTGTCAGTCGAGGCCCTCACCTCCCCTGGGGATGATGGGTGGCCGGGCAGAGGCGCCCTCTCACTCCCCAGACGGGAGGCCGGCAGGGGTTCCCAGACATGGTGTAATGGGCAGAGCCCTCACCCCAGATGATGTGGGTTCCCGGGTAGAGGTGCTCCCTGCACTTCCCAGACGGGTGGCCTGCAGTCCCCCACACAAAGTCCGGCAGAGGTTCTTCACTTCCCTGACGGGGTCAGCCGGGTGAGGCCCCTCAACTCCCCAGATGATGGGTGGTTGGCAGAGGCGCTCCTCACTTCTGTGACGGGGCGGCCGGGTGAGTTTACCATTTCCCAGACGGGTTGCTGGGCCAGGCCTCCCTTCCTTCCCAGACGCATGGGTGGCCGGGCAGGCGCCCCTCCCAGATGGTGGTGGCCGGGGTGCTCCTCACTTCCCAGACGTGGCAGTGGCAGAGAGGCGCCCTCACTCCCCTGTAGGGATGGTGGGTGGCCGCAGAGTAAGGCCCTCATTTCTCAGACAGGATGGCCGGGTAGAGGCGCCTCACTTGCTCCTGGACGGGCGGCCGCTCGAGGCCCTCACCTCCCAGACCATGGATGGCCGGGCAGAGGCGCCTCACTTCCAAGACAGGATGGTCAGGCCATCCTCAAATGGTGACACAATGGGTGGCCAGGCAGAGGCGCTCCTCACTCCTGTGAAGAGGCACAAGGAGGGCGCCCCTCATTCCCAGACGCATAAGTGGTCGGGCAGAGGCGCTTAACAATTCTCCTGCACTCCATCATGGCCGGCAGATGGGCTGCCTCACTTCCCCCAAATGGGCGGGCGAGAGGCCTCACTTCCCAGACCATGTGTGGCCGGCAGTGGCCTCATTTCCATAGATGATGGTTGGCCGGGCAGCCCTATTTCCCCAGATGGTGGTGGCCGGGCAGCCTCACCTCCTAGACGTGGCACGTGGGCAGAGGCCTCACTCCTCAGATGGTGGGTGGCCGGGCAGAGGCGCCCTCATTTCCCAGACAGGATGGCCGGGCAGAGGCGCCCTCACTCTCCCCCCTGACGGGCGTGTCGCTCAGAGGCCCCTCACTCCCAGACTATGGATGGCCGGGCAGAGGCGCCTCACTTTCAAGACAGGGATGATTGGCAGGGCATCCTCACTCGGTGACCTAGGTGGCCAGAGGCGCCCCTACTTCCCAGAAGAGGCCGGCAGAGCCTCCCTACTTCCCAGACCCATGGGTGGTCGGGCAGAGGCGCCATAATTTCCAGACGCATCGGGTGGGTCGGGCAGATGGCATGCCTCTTCACTTCCCAAATGTGGCGGCCGGGCAGAGGCTGCCCTCACTTCCCCAGACGTATGTGGCCGGGCAGTGGCTCTCCCTACTCTGTGATGATGGTGGTCAAAAGTGTAGGCTTCCTATTTCCCAGACGATGGGTGGCCGCAGAGGCGCTCCCTCATTTAGATGATGGGTGGAAGGCAGAGGCCCTCACTTCCTAGATGTAGCCCGCCCCACAGGCTTCCTGGACTTCCCCATAGATCGGGCTGCTGGCAGAGGAGCTCCTCACCTCCCAGACGCATGGGGTGGACGGGCAGAGGTCCTCCTCCCAGATGAGGGTGGGACGGGCAGAGGCTTCCCTCACCTCCCAGACGCATGGGTGGCCGGGCAGTGCCCCACCCCAGACAATGGGTGGCCCTCAGAGGCACTCCTCACTTCTTCCTGTGACAGGCTGCCGGGCCAAGGTGCTTCTTGCATCCTCCCAGACGGGGCGGCCGGGCAGAGGCGCCTCCTAACCTCCCAGGCGCGGGTCGCCGGCACAGGCTTCCACCCTGCGACGGGCAGCCGGGCAGAGGCACCCCACTTTCTTCCCAGTCGGGTGGTGGCCGGGCAGAGGCGCCCTCACTTCTCCCAGACGCTGGCCAGGCAGATGTGCTCCCTCACTTCAGAGGGCTCTGCAGGCAGAGGCGCTCTTCACTTCTTCCCCAGACTGGGTGCCCAGTCAGAGGTGCTCCTCACTTCTTTCTGGATGGGGCGGCCGGGCAGATGCACTCCTCACTTCCCAGACGGCGCGGCGGGCCGAGGCGCTCCTCACTTCTTCCCTGACGGGATGGCCGAGCAGAGGTGCTCCTCACTTCCTCCCAGACGGGTTGCCGGGCAGTGGGCGCCCTCAACTCTCAGATTGGCAGCTGCTGAGGCCTCCCCACCCCAGACGACAGAGGGTTTGGGGCACGCCTCACCACCTACAGGATTGCTTAAAGGGCAGAGGTGCTGCTCACTTCACAGACGATGGGTGGCCGAGCAGAGACGCTCCTCCCAGATCAGAGGTGGCCTTCATAGAGGAAGGCCTCCACCTCCCAGACACTCCCATGGGTGGCCAAGAGCTTACCACTCCCAAGATGATGGGTGGTCGGGCAGAGTATGCCTCACTCGGTGACGCATGGGTGGCCGGGCAGAGGCCTCATCAGACGATAGGTGTTCTGGGCAGTGGTCTTTCTTCACTTCCCAAACGGCGCCGGGCAGAGCCCCTTCCCAGAAGTTGGGTGGACGGGAAGAAGGCCCCTCACTTCCCAGACTAAGCTGCCGGGAGAGGCACTCCCTCTCCCAGACGCATAGTGGCCGGGCAGAGGCGCCCCTCCCACACGATGGGTGGACGGGTGTTCTCACCTCCCAGACGGTGGCCGGGTAGAGGCCTCACCTCCCAGACGATGGGAGACGGCAGAGGCGCCTGTACTTCCCCACCATGTGTGGCTGTCAGGAGGCCTCCTCACCCAAACAGACGGGGTGGCCGGGCAGAGGCGACCCTCACTCTTCCAGACGAGGTGGCCGGGCAGAGGCGCTCCTCACGTCCCAGACGGGCCGGGCAGAGGCCCTCACTTCCTAGATGGTGTGGTGGTCGGAAGCCCAGGCTTCCTCACTTCTAGACCATGTCATGAGGCGATCCTGACTTCACACGGGCTGCCGGGTGAGGCGCCCTCACCTCCCAGATGATAGGTGGCCAGGCAGAGGCTTCTCCTCACCTCCCAGACGGCAGTGGTCGGGCCGGTGGCTTCCCTCACTTCTTCCCAGACTGGGTGGCCGGCAGAAAGTCCTCCTCACTCTCCCAGACGCTGTGGCCGGGCAGAGGTAATTCCCTCACTTCCCCTCCGCGGGATGGGTGGCCGATGAGTACCTCACTTCCCAGATGATGGGTGGCCAGGCAGAGGTGCTCCCACTTCCCAGACGAGGCGGCTGGGCAGAGGCCCTCATTTCTGTGACCCATGGGTGGTCGGGCAGGCGCTCATAATTTCCCTGTGACCCATCGGGTGGCCGGGCAGACATGCCCACTTCCCAAATGGGGCGGCCGGGGAGAGGCGCCTCACCTCCCAGACGCATGTGCGGTCGGCAGTGGCTCTACTCTGTGATGATGGGTGGCCGGGCAGGCCTCATTTCCAGATGGTGGTGGCCGGGCAGCGCCCTCACTTCCCAGACGTGGCACGGGCAGAGGCGCCCTCACTGTGAGATGGTGGTGGTCGGGCAGAGGCGCCTCATTTCCTGTGACAGGATGGGTCGGGCAGAGGCGCCAGCCTCACTTCCTCCCCGACGGGCGGTTGTTCAGAGGCGCCCTCACCTCCCAGACCATGGATGGCCGGGTAGAGGCCTCCCACTTCCAAGATAGGGATGGCTGGGCAGGGGCGATTCTCACTTCCGAGACGCATGGGTGGCCAGGCAGAGGCGCCTCCTCACTTCCCAGAAGAGGCGGCCGTGAGGGCGCCCCTCGCTTCCCAGACCCATGGGTGGTCGGGCAGAGGCCATACTCTTCAGACGCATCGGGTGGGTCGGGCAGAGGGGCGCCTCACCTCCCAAATGGCGGGTCGGGCAGAGGCCTCCCCACCTCCCCAGACCCATGTGTGGGCAGTGGTTCTCCCATTCCCAGATGATGGTGGTCGGGCAGAGGCTCTCCTCATTTCCCCAGATGGTGGGTGGTCGGGCAGAGGCGCTCCTCACTTCCCAGATGGTTTGGTCGGCCGAGGCGCTCCTGACTTCCCAGACGGGCTGCCGGGCAGAGGTGCTCCTCAACCCCCAGACAATGGGTGGCCCTCGCAGAGGCACTCCTCACTTCTTCCCAGAGAGGGCGGCCGGGCCAAGGCGCCACACCTCCCAGACGGGCTGCCGGGCAGAGGCCCTCACCCCAGGCGCATGGGTCACGGGCACAGGCGCTCCCTAAATTCTGTGATCGGGCAGCCGGGCAGAGGCACTCCCCACTTCTTTCCCAGTCGGGGTGGGCCCGCAGAGGCGCATCCTCATTTCTGTGACGATGGGTGGCCGGGCAGAGGCGCCCCTACTGGGTGACGGCTGGGTGCAGACGCCCTCACTTCCTGGGCGGTAGAAGAGTCCTCACTTCCCAGACGGCGTGTGGCCGGGCAGTGGTTCTCCTCATTTCCTGTGATGATGGTGGCCGGGCAGAGGCTCTCCTCATTTCCCAGACGATGGGTGGCTGGCAGGCGCCTCATTTCGCAGACGCATGGGTGGGCGGCAGAGGCCTCACTTCCCAAATGGGACGGCAGGGCAGAGGCGCTCCTAATTCCCAGACGGTGGGTGGTCGGGCAGAGTATGGCCTCACTTCCCAGATGGTTCGGTCACGAGGCGCCTCCCTGACTTCCCAGACGGGTTGCCGGGCAGAGGAGCCCTCACCTCCCAGACGATGGGTGGACGGGCAGAGGCCTCCCAGATGATGGGTGGTCGGGCAGAGGCGCCCTCACCTCCCCAGGACGCATGGGTGCCGGGCAGGTGCTCCTCACCTCAGACAATGGGTGGCCCGCAGAGGCACTCCTCACTTCTTCCCAGACAGGGCTGGGCCGGGCCATGCCACATCCCTCCCAGACGGGGCGGCCGGGCAGAGGCGCTCCTAACCTCCCAGGCGATGGGTCGCCGGGCACAGGCGCTCCTAAATTCCCAGACGGGGCAGCCGGGCAGAGGCACTCCTCACTTCTTCCCAGTCGGGTGGCTGGCAGAGGCCTCAATTTCTTCCCAGACGGGTGGCCCGGCAGAGGCGCATCCCTATTTCCCTCAGACGATGGGTGGCTTTCGGGCAGAGGCCCTCTACTGCAGACGATGGTGAAGCAGAGACGCTCCTCACTTCCCTGCAAAAAGGGGCGGCAGGGAAGCAGGTGCTCCTTACTTCCCCAGAACGGTGGGTGGTCGGACAGAGGCGCTCCTCACTACCCAGACGGTTCGGTCGGCCGAGGCGCTCTGACTTCCCAGAGGGGCTGCCGGGCAGAGGACTCCTCACCTCCCAGACAATGGGTGGATTTGGCAGAGGCGCTTCCTCAGTCCCAGACGGCAATGCCGGGCAAGGGCGCCTAACTCAGATGGGGCGGCCGGGTGGTGAGGTAATTCTCACTTCTTTCCCAGTCGGGTGGCTGAGCAGAGGGCGCCTCAATTTCTTCCTGCACGGGTGGCTGTGTTAGGCCTCCCACTTCCCAGACGCGTCGGGCAGAGGCACTCCCTCGGCTATCCCAGACGGGCAGGGCTGGAGCAGAGTATGCCTCAACTCTCAGAAGATGGGTGGCTGGCAGAGGCATTCCTCAGCACCCAGACGATGTGTGGATGGGCAGAGGTGCTCCTCACTTTTTCCCGGACGGGGCGCCCGGGCAGGGGCGCTCTTCACTTCTTCCCGGACAGGGTGCCCGGTCTGAGGTGCCTCACATCTTTC